>JAVJIF010017610.1:0-69421 GCA_038442645.1 Agave tequilana
GATGAAGTAGAGCAATCACACTTGAGTTAGTTAAGAATGGCAAATCTAGTGGTAAACTAGTACATGGAGAAGAATTAGCTAGACAAGCCATAAGAAAGGTAAAACAAAGCATGGAAGTAAATTGCAAGTAATTAAAGCAAGAAGTGAATAAAGCAAGTAAGAATGCAAGAAACTAGAACCAAGCTTCAAGTAGAGGAAGAGGATGGATCAATCCTTGTTGCTTCAAGTGTTACCCTTGATTACACAAGCTCTCTCCCTCACAATCACTCTCTTTTACATTGAATTCTAGGAGAAGAAGAGGGATCTAAAGAACAAAACCTAAAGAGAAAAATACATAAAATTACAACAACTAAACTAATCTCCTCTCTTCTCCATTCAGTCTTTGTTCGCAGGTCCAGGTCCCATATTTTAGCCAAGGTGAAGGATCCAGAAGATATTCTGTTGGCGCAAAATCCGAGGCCAACAGACTTGTAACTGCCGCCTCTGGAAGTACTTGCAAGTTGGCGGCAAAATCTGGGCCGTTGAGCCCAGATTTTCTGGTAGGATTTGTCTGTTAGGTGGTTAGCCACGTGTAATATTTAGAATCTTCATTTGTTGCGCGGATCTCTCTGGATCTGGTTTGAGATTTGGCTTTATCTTTAATCTTTAATTAATCACCTTAATTATTGCTAATTTAGGTAATTAATTGGCTAACTCTCCTTTAAGTGTGTACCTGCAAATATGTAGAGAAGAGGAGTAAAAATCACATATTTATTGTAATATGCATGGGAGTTATGATGTAAAATATGCAATATTGGATACTAATCATATGCCAGTTATCCTTGTAATCCCCTAAGCTCCCTGAGGTTCGTCGGAGGCTGCATCTCCTGGATAGCGCGAACTTTTTCCTGTGGAAGTTACCACAAACCCTAAGAATTTGCCGCTAGCCACCCCAGGAAGGATTTGGTGGGGTTCATCTTCAACTGGTGCCCGTATGATTTCAAAGATTATCTTCAGATCGGTTATGTGATCACCTTTGGTGCAGCTTTTTACTGCAATGTCGTCAACATAGCATTCTACTATTTTACGTGTGTGCTCGTGGAAATTACATTCATAGCTCTCTAATATGTGGCCCCCGTATTCTTCAATCCAAAGGCATGACAGTATCCCAGTGGTGTCCTGAAAGGAGTATGTTTTTTTCATCAGGATATATTTTGATTGATTATACCCTGAGAATACATCCATGAAGGACATTCGCTTAAACCGCATGTGTTGTCAATCATGACATTTGTGATAGGGAGAGGGAATTTGTCTTTGGGGCGGCCTCATTTAGATCACGGAAATCAATACAAATCTGGATCTTTCCGTTCTTTTTGGCAACAAGGACGATATTGGCTATCCAATCAGGATGTTGCTCTTCCTTAATGAAGCTAGAGTCTATGATTTTTTGACTTCTGACTGATTGCTTCCATATTTCTGGACGGAACCGTCGCTGCTACTGTTTGACTGGCTTCACGTCTGATTAATGTTAAGGCGATGCATAGCCACTCGAGGATCAAGCCCAGGGCATGTCCTCATAATTTCAAGCGAAAACATCTATATACTATCGCACAAGAGATATTAAATCTTCTTTCTCAGAGGGTGATAGGCTTTCGCTTGTAAGATGGGCTTAGGATTAGCCTCGTATCCTAGATTAATCTGGGCAACTTTATCCTCCATGGGTGGCTCCCGCTGTTCAAAGTGCGTATCCCCAGAGAGTTTTTAGGTGTTTGATCTAAGGATCTGTATCAGACTGGATCATTTCTTCCACCTTTGTCTTCTAGTTGGCTCGCTGAAATCATAATACTGAAAATTTTCCGAAGAGCTGCCATACTACATCTGATCACAAGATGACGTGCAGATGAATAGTCATGGTATAGTGACTTTTCAGACTCAGAGGCTGAAGGAATTGGGGTTGACACATAACCCAAACTCCTGCGAGTTCGATGGTAATAATCAGGAGATTTTCCTTTCGGAATGAAAGCCAGGAGCAGTGTTCTTCTTCCTTTGCTGAAGTTCAACCCAGGACTGTTTGTCAGATCATACCCCATGCTTTCCATCATTCTGAGTATATTTGGCTCATAATGGATAAACTGAGGAGGTTCATTCTCGCTTTCTATCTCGAGATGAGACATCAGTTTGGACTTGATTTGTCCGAAAAGGATTGGTTTTTGGCCTTTGCGTCTAGCTGGGACCATGAATACTAATTCTTACGCATCACCAACATCTTGGTACGTTTTGAAGGATGACTTTCACTGCTACATGTAATGATGTCAAGCATCCATTACCGACCAGGGTCATTATCCACTTCGGTACTAGTGTCTGATGGCACTGAATCATAAGCAAACACAGAAAAGTAAGCCATATTTAACTCTTCATTAATATACCACTCGCCTACATCATTGGCGGTGTTATTACATCGAGCTTATTAATGCTCGTTACAAGTGGATCTAACTCCCACATGCACTCTTCTTCCACCTCTGGCTCGGTGTTCGCTTCATTACTAGAGTCCTGGTTCTCTGGTTGTAGGTTCTCGTTTGTTCCCAGAGAGTCCTGGTACAGTAGAGGGTCTGTGAAATAGTTCTCTACCCCCTTGAACGGATGCCTTTCAGCAACTAACGTTCGTACCTTTCCACTTCTGTCGATGTATTTCATAACTTGGTGGAGAGTGGAGGGGACGATGGAATTACGATGAATTCATGGTCGTTCAAGCAGCAAATTGTATAAAGTGTCGGCATCGATCATATAGCACGTCACTTCAGACTTTAAATCCCCAATTTAGCATTTGAGCTTGATCTTCCCCATTGGGCGCGTACCATTAGCATTGAAACTATAAATAATAGTCTGGGTGGTGCTCAATCGGTGAGTAGGAATCCCTAAATGTTGCATGACCTGGCGAGGGATAATGCTCAACGCGGATCCTGGATCTACCTAAATGCAGCTTACTTCAGACGATCCAATATACCCTGTAAAGTATAGGGGCCGATCATGTTTCCCCTTAACCTGCATATCATCTGCCGTGAAGGTGATGCAGGGAGCATTTTGGGAGGCATAGAGGCAATCCTCTACATCTTCCTCTCGTGGTCCAGCCGTTATCTGGGTCATGAAGACCTCGGCATTAGCTAGGGCCTCTCTCAAAGCTTCTCTGGTTGACTTTGATAGCCTCAGGAGCTCGTAAGAGTGATTCAGCCAGGATATTGGCCAGTTGAGCCAGGACGTTAAAGCGGTAAGGTGTTGTGGATCCTTCTGCGTTATCCTTTGGGAGGGCTTTAGAAAACTGAAGCTCTTTCTGCTTCTCCAACCAGTTGTTTCTGAAAATCACCTAGAGGGGGGGGGTGAATAGGTGATTATGCTAATCTAATGAACTTAATGCGGATTTAAAAAACTAATTGCAATAAACAAGAGATGCACACTCAAACAAGCTAAGGCAATTATGATGAACAATATGAATTGATGCAAGGCACAAGTAAAGAGAGAGAGAGAGAGTAAGAGCCAAGGGATCAATCAGCGCAAACAACAAGATATGTTTCGAGGTTCGAGCACCCAGCTCTACATCCCCGCCTTCACCCAGAAGGATTTTAAGTCCACTAGCTTGCCCACAAAGGACTCCCACAAAGGGAACCTCCACCGAGGATTTGGGGCAATCATAATTACAAGGAGTACCCAACTCCTCTCCTTACAAACACAACCTCCTCCTTGAGGCACAACTCCAAGCCAACAACAATCACCTCACAACTTGAGGGATTAGCACAAACCATACAAGGATCACCTCACAACTTGAGGGATACAACCCAAAGGTAAAAGCCAAGAAAAGATTGGGTTTACAACTTGGTGGTCAAAACAACAACCACAAACAATTTCTTTCTCCCACACAAAGATCCTATAGAATAAGAAAGTAGATGTAGCTCAAGTGTGGAGAAACCGATGGAATGGAAATCAAAATCACAAAGAAAATCCTTGGGAAAACTGAAACCAAGATATAGAAGTTGAATCAAACTCTTTTCCCAAAACCCTTTTCTTTGATATTCCAAACCCTAGCAAAAACACCAAATAGATTGTTCAATATAAAGCCCAAAAACTTCTTTGATTGCTGTGAAAACACTAGAGAGTCAGGAAAAATTCGCACAAAAAATCTTATAGAAAACAGGCAATTAATGGGGTATTTATAGCCCCCAGAAAAATATAGCCGTTGGCAGCAGAAACTGCCAAAATGACCTACCGGTCGACCGTGCGGTCGACCGGCCAACGGTCACATTTTGACCGTTGCCAGCTACCGGTCGACCGCCCGGTCGACCGAAACAAACAGAGAGTTGCCTGCATACAGTCGGTCGCTCGTGCGGTCGACCGGACCATGTGGCAGCCAGCGTGCACGTATCCGTGCACGTCGGTCGACTCATACGATCGACCGGCTACTTGGTGCGGTCGACCGTATGGGTCGACCGACCTAGCCTGGCAGAGACTGTTCTGGTCAGCAAAAACATGTAATTTTTAATCCTAAAAATTCCCATTAAATCTCTAAAAATTCACAAAAATAGTTTTATCATTTTTCATTGAAATACAAACTTGTGTTAAAAAGTTTAACACAAATCTCAAACATTTTGAACTATTTTTGTGTCATAGAAATTTTTCCAAAATCAAAAACTGTATTTTCTAAAACTTGAATTTTTGAATAGAAAATACGTTTAGTCCAAAACTCATCCAAATACAAAAACATGATATTAAACAACATTTAGGAATGATGTATATGGATATAATCCTATATACATGAAACATATATATATCCATGTTTTTGACATTAATTCCAAAATATGTTTTATTAAAAATACCAAACATAAAACACATGAATAAGTAAGTCAAAACTAAGTTTGTCTAGGAAATTAAGCATGCATGTATATAGAACAAATCTAATATACATTAAACCATATAAACTTGTTTTGATCTATCTATTCATGAAAACCAAGATCGGTTAAACCAAAAACGGAAAAACCGAAAACCAATATTCCAAACATGAAACGTGTGTGTTGTGAACTTGAGCATATCATACTATTCTAATCTTTACAATTTGTATCTAAACACAAAATTAAACTATGGTACCGATGTCTTCTTGTAGAGCGCAATCTCCAAACCGACTCGATCCAAAACTCTTTGATCCACCGAGCAAGTGCTATATATGATCTTTGACGTTCGGGCTTTTGAATCAACATGTGAAAGCTTTCAAATCTTCTTGTTGAAGCTAATCACCTACTAATAACTTGATTAATGATCTGAAACTAAAATCACAAGATTATTAGTACACATAACTACATGAGTTAATCATCATCAAAACTAGAGTGGAAGGCCTCTGGGCCAACAATCTCCCCCTTTTTGATGATGACAAAACTCATGGAGTTATATATGCATGGATTAAAGTTAAGCTTCAAGGAAGCTCCCCCTTAACTCATGCATAAACAAATAAATATAAATATGCAATGAATGACATGCATAATCATGCATAAACAATAAATGGCTCTAGATACCAATGAAATGTTTAAAAACAAAACATGCTCTAGATACCAATTAAAATTAAACTAAATTAAACTTAATATATGCAAAACATAAACATGCATATATAAAACTTCTCAAATAATTCTCCCCCTTTTTGTCAATCATCAATAAAGGGGTAAAAATCAAAACAAAATAAAATCTTCTCCCCCCTTTTTAATACAAAGAAACACTCATCAATAAGGGGTAAAGCAAAACCAAATCAATAAATTTTTCTCCCCCTTTTTGTCTAAAACAAAACAAAAACCAAATAGGGGTGACAATCAATTAAGGTACCAATTGAAAATATGTCAAAGAATAGCATCTTGATACCAATTGAAAGGAAATAAACAAAAAAAATATTGATACCATTTTAAGCAAGACACATGAAAATCTTGATACCAATTGAAATTAAACATAATAAATTTTGAATGTCTAAATAAAAATTTGATACCAATTGTAAATATTTTTCATTTTGAACATATGATACCAAATTTAAATTTATTTTCTATCATAAAGTAAGGGAGTGGGAATCAAATACCATTGAAAGACAAAATCAAATATTCTCCCCCTTTATGAAATACCAACTAAAACAATGCGTAGGCTTGATACCAATTTAAAAATAATCAATTAAAATAGTATAATCATTAAGGTTTTCAAGCTTAGCACATACCAATTGAAAATTGAACCAATTGAAAAGCAATTGAAAACTAATCAATTGAAACAAAATTGAAACTCAAGCTTAGCATAAACAAAATTTTGTGCTTAAAGATATAGGGATATAATAAGCACAAATAAAACATATATATGTATGAAAAATAGATACCAATTGAAATTGATATTCTTGGAATTGAAATCATACATACATACAAACATATATGAGTATACAAGAAGGGTCAAAATTGATACCAATTGAAAGAATTCAATGATACCAATTAAAACAAATAATGATCAAGTGTATACATCATATAACTAGCCTCCCAATCATGGTTCAAGATTTAAATGATTTTCATTTTAAAGCATACATGAACATGATCTCCCATCCAACCTCCCATAAAAGGTAGGGGTTTTCAAAAATAGGTTTGAAATAGAGTACGTTTGAAAATCTCTACCATAGTGAAGAATACGAACTAGTTATAGGAAAAATTTTAAAACTAGTACAAAATCCTTCAAGTAAGGAATAAAACAAAATTGTTTTTCATGAAACACATGTAATTCACATGATCACTAAACACTCAAATCCATAAAGCCCATATCTTAGTCTCATGAAAATAAATCATGAGTAAACTAATAAAGTGAGTGAACAAGTGTTATGTGATACATACAATCATGAAATATTCAATTTAGCTCATGTGAAATTCCTTAAAACAAAAAGACATGAGAAACTAGATTTTCATTACAAATTGAAATTACCTAAAAACATGAAAATCATCAAAGCAATTTAAACTTCAAGGTATATGTATGTCATGTACAAACTAAAGTATACATACATATCCTAAACATAATGAGTCCACAAAGGTATATGTATGAAGGCACGTGGCTCAAGGATGTACATGTATAATCAATAGTTTGGATAAGATAGACATATACATGAAGTTAGAACACATGATCATAGAAACATATTCAAGATGAGGAATACAAGTTAGAATGCCTGAATCATCAAAACTAGACTATCTAGCACATTTAATGGGTACAAATAAGCATCCAAGCACAAACATATATAAAGATTTATTTGTGTCTCACTACATGTACAAGTATAAATTCTAGTCTTAATGAAAACTAACATCTAAACAAGTAATCAAATCATTAAGCATAAAACGGGATATAAATCAACATGAAACTCATAAACATGATCATTATGTAAATCCACATGATATGAGAATCATGATAAACATAATAGCTAAACAAATGGTGAGAACACAACATATGGGTCCATATAAACATGGGTGATCTCAAAAGCTATACATGCATGTCAATGATCTAAGAACATGGCATTTAACATAATAAACTCTAAACATCAAAAACATGAGATATCAAAACAAGAATCATAAACATCCATATGATCATTATGTATATGCATGTACATTAGATCTAGTACATACATATTAGTTTAAACAAGGTGAGAATACTAAATATAGATCCAAATAAAACATGGGTGTCTCAAGTAACTAAACATGTATATCACTAATCAATGATCATGGCATAATCATAATAATCAACAAACATTAAAACATGCTATAAACATAATATGAAAAACATGCAAATAAAAACAGGAGTTAGAGAATGATACCAAAACCGATGAAGGCACCTCTCTAGTTCTCCAAACCAATGGTGGTCATCCTCCACCAAACTCCCCTTGAAAGTGATGCATCCAAATTTGTTTTCTTTTAAGCACGGAACGCATCCACTTCAAGGCACCGCTACTCTCACGTGATGCGAGAGCCCACTCCTACATCAAAAATTTTAGGGGTGGTCTTTGGTACCCATTTTCTTTTGGGTCCATAGGGGTTAGTATCTTTCCTAACCCAAACAAGATTATTTGCTAAATTTTCAACATGTAACCGATCATAGCAAAATCTAGCAAGATGGCCTTTTCAACCACAATGTGTACATGCGTACACATGAGCATACATGTTATGGTTGTGTCCGTGATAAGCATGTGTATGCCGTGATGGGTGTACATGTAAAGATGGAACTTGTTTCTTGCGAATCAAGGTTTCCAAGCGTGTATGATTCAAAGTACATTGGCTCAAAGTGGAGCCCAAACATTCGACACTTTTCTTCAAAATATTTATATCTTTTTCAATACTTGAAGATAAAGTAGAGCATGCAATAGGTGTGCTAGAAGAAGACGCTACATTAGCATGGCACACATGAGAATCTATATCAATTTTTAAAGATTCACTTTTCTTTAAAACCAAATCCAATTCTTTAGTAATGAAATCAATTTCATTTTTCAAAACAAGGTTATCTTTTAAAACAAAATCCAATTTTGAAGATAAAACCTCATTATTTTTCACAACATCATTATAGTCATTTTTGCTTTTTAAAACATCAATCTCTTTTAGGGTAAGGTCTAGTTGAGATCTTAGTGAGTCACGTTTACTAGTAATCTCTTCCTTCTCTTGCAAAACCGATTCAAAAGTTGAACATAAATCCTTCATTTCTTCTTTTAGTTCAAGATTATTCTTTTTCAAAAGATTATGTTTTTCTAAAAATTTTTCAAGCTTTGTGGCAAGTTCCATATTTAAGGTTTGAGCTTCTAAACAACCATCGCAATAGGAACTAGAGCAATCATCTAATTGAGAATCCGATTGTACCTCAAGGGAGCCTTTCCCTTGGACCATGAGGCAATGCTCGTCGGACGTGTCTCTCCTAGATCTTCTCAACTTGTTGATGATCCTTGATAGCTCGAGAGAAGTCAATATGCTCCAAACTGCAAAAGCCGAGTCATAACGATCAAACACATATAAAAGATCGTCATTGAGAGATGCTCTAAGTGTTTTAAGTGCTAATGCATTGGCCTTTTTATGCTTGCTACTATTAGGGAAGAATTCCATAGTGGAGGCTTGATAAACTAGATGTCCTAGTCTTTTCAAATGGCTACTCATATTGGCCTTCCAAACATCAAGTCTAAAAAAGTCAAACATAGGAGGGCTCTCCATGAGTACAAACTAAATGTGTGCAAATGAAAATACAAATGAAGATTAGCAACCAAGATCTCACTCTTAGGTGGTTAAACCTAAATATCAAGAGTGGAGGCTCTGATACCAATTGAAAATCACTTAGAGGGGGGTGAATAGGTGATTATGCTAATCTAATGAACTTAATGTGGAATTTAAAAACTAATTGCAATAAACAAGAGATGCACACTCAAACAAGCCAAGCAATTATGAATGAACAATATGAATTGATGCAAGGCACAAAGTAAAGAGAGAGAGAGAGTAAGAGCCAAGGGGTCAAGCGCAAATAACAAGATATGTTTCGAGGTTCGAGCACACCCAGCTCTACATCCCCGCCTTCGCCCAGAAGGATTTTAAGTCCACTAGCTTGCCCACAAAGGATCCCACAAAGGGAACCTCCACCGAGGATTTGGGGCAATCACAATTACAAGGAGTACCCAACTCCTCTCCTTACAAACACAACCTCCTCCTTGAGGCACAACTCCAAGCCAACAACAATCACCTCACAACTTGAGGGATTAGCACAAACCAATACAAGGATCACCTCACAACTTGAGGGATACAACCCAAAGGCACAAAGCCAAGAAAAGATTGGGTTTACAACTTGGTGGTCAAAACAACAACCACAAACAATTTCTTTCTCCCACACAAAGATCCTATAGAATAAGAAAGTAGATGTAGATCAAGTGTGGAGAAAACCGATGGAATGGAATCAAAATCACAAAGAAAATCCTTGGGAAAAACTGAAACCAAGATATAGAAGTTGAATCAAAACTCTTTTCCCAAAAATCCTTTTCTTTGATATTCCAAACCCTAGCAAAAACACCAAATAGATTGTTCAATATAAAGCCCAAAAACTTCTTTTGATTGCTGTGAAAACACTAGAGAGTCAGGAAAAATTCGCACAAAAAAACTTATGGAAAACAGGCAATTAATGGGGTATTTATAGCCCCCGGAAAATATAGCCGTTGGCAGCAGAAACTGCCAAAAATGACCTACCGGTCGACCGTGCGGTCGACCAGCCAATGGTCACATTTTGACCGTTGCCAGCTACCGGTCGACCGCTCGGTCGACCGAAACAAACAGAGAGTTGCCTGCATACAGTCGGTCGCCCGTGCGGTCGACCGGACCATGTGGCAGCCAGCGTGCACGTATCCGTGCACGTCGGTCGACTCATACGGTCGACCGGCTACTTGGTGCGGTCGACCGTATGGGTCGACCGACCTAACCTGGCAGAGACTGTTCTGGTCAGTAAAAACATGTAATTTTTAATCCTAAAAAGTCCCATTAAATCTCTAAAAATTCACAAAAATAGTTTTATCATTTTTCATTGAAATACAAACTTGTGTTAAAAAGTTTAACACAAATCTCAAACATTTTGAACTATTTTTGTGTCATAGAAATTTTGCCAAAAACCAAAAACTATATTTTCTAAAACTTGGATTTTTGAATAAAAAATACGTTTAGTTCAAAACTCATCCAAATACAAAAACATGATATTAAACAACATTTAGGAATGATGTATATGGATATAATCCTATATATATGAAACATGTATATATATATATCCATGTTTTTGACATTAATTCCAAAATATGTTTTGTTAAAAATACCAAAACATAAAACACATGAATAAGTAAGTCAAAACTAAGTTTGTCTAGGAAATTAAGCATGCATGTATATAGAACAAATCTAATATACATTAAACCATATAAACTTATTTTGATCTATCTATTCATGAAAACCAAGATCGGTTAAATCAAAAACGGAACCAATATTCCAAACATGAAACGTGTGTGTTGTGAACTTGAGCATATCATACTATTCTAATCTTTACAATTTGGATCTAAACACAAAACTAAACTATGGTACCGATGTCTTCTTGTAGAGCACAATCTCCAAACCGACTCGATCCAAAACTCTTTGATCCATCGAGCAAGTGCTATATATGATCTTTGACGCTCGGGCTCTTGAATCAACACGTGAAAGCTTCCAAATCTTCTTGTTGAAGCTAATCACCTACTAATAACTTGATTAATGATCTGAAACTAAATCACAAGATTATTAGTACACATAACTACATGAGTTAATCATCATCAAAACTAGAGTGGAAGGCCTCTGGGCCAACAGTTTCGTGGAGGGCTTGGCTGACTCTGTAGTGGGTTTAGGAGGGGTTGCCACCATTTCGCCATACTTTTTAAAATATGACTGGCCCGAATGAGTTTCTGCCACGAGTGGTTGATTAGGTTCTGCGGCGAGAACTATTATTTCCTCTTCTGAATCAATTAGTGAGGGAATATCGGTTTCTGCTTCTCAGGAAGAAATGCACACCACATTATAGGACGAAGCTTTCGCTTTACCTTTGGACCTTCTGCTGGTAACAGTGGTCCATTGCTGGCCGTCCACAAGGTCGGAATGAACCCACATAATTTCCCCCTGAGGTGTGGGGACAGGTACAAGACCCTTCTCTTGTTAATGGTGAGGGTCTATATTGATCATTCTTAATTCCCCTCTCGGGATAGGGACTACTCCAGAGAGTGTTGGAGGTTGTCTTCCAAACTAGAGGAATGATGTCATATTAGCCGTCACTTTCTTCCGCTCTGGACGGAGTTTTAGCACCTCTGCATTAATTAGAGCCTGAAGGATGTCTTTGAAGACATAACAGCTCTTGGTGGGTGATCGGCAAAAAGCAAGCACTAAATAAAAGAAGAAAGTTTGGGTTGATGTTACTGCTTTTGCGATTCTTTCGTAGTAGCGAAGTGGCTATACGGGTCGTATCACAAGGAGGGAGAGCGATGGAAGCTTGATGCGGCTTTTATGTTCAAGACGAAAGAAAGTTCTTGTTTCCAAATAAAGAATTGAAAAGTGAAAGAAGTTGTTTTAAAGAATTGTTGGAAAATGTTTTGGTAGTTTGTAAAAGTGATTTTTTTTTCTTAGTTGTAAAAATGCATGGCTAACTTTCTACTAAGTGCTCCCACTAATTTCTAACTTTTTGAAGATAGCCTCACGATGATCATAGGCAAACACAACCCTTGTGCATTGGAACTATTCACGTGGAAATCGAGTGAAAGTTCATCCTAAAACTTAGCCTTACACGGCAAAAACTCGGACATTCCCTTATCAAGATCCGATAGAAGGCGAGAATAAGGGAAGACTCGAGTGCACTATTGGTATTGGCAAAGTTAAAAGGAAAAGTCTCTAACTTACAATAACAAGTAAAGTATACAACTCATAGATCATCAAAACTCATTAAGTATGAAGTATAAGAAAGTAGATACTTGTAAGTAAATTAGAGTTAGAACCCTCGTCTTAAGATGCCATAGCTCTCATTTGCACAAGGCTTGTTTGGCACTATTGACTCATGCGGGTTATCAAATAAGTGTTAGAAATTAGTGGGTTAGTAGTTAGTTAGCCATGCTAAATGAAAAAGTTAGTTAGCCATAAAAGTAAAAGAAACAACAAAGTAGAAGAAGTGGAAAGAGGGAGTTACACTACAAGAAAACAAAAGAAAAGAAAAGTTAAAGAGAGGAAGTTACATTACAATAAAGTAAAGAGAAGAAGTGGAGAAGAAAGAAGTTACACTACAATAAGTAAAGACAAGTAAATGGGAAGAAGGAAGAGAAGTAGTACTTGTATTATCTTGTCACCCTTCAAATACAACACTTTACACACTCTCTCTCTTTCACTTTAATGGCTAAAACTTAAAACTAGAAGAAGAACAACAACAACTACAAACTAAAAACAAGATTACAAAATTTGCTTAAACTCTGATCTGCTTCACTGAAGACCCCTGGGGGGCTTTTATAGGCACCAGGGCAAAGGGGGCCACGTGCACAGCACGTGGCCCAAAACTGAAGCGCGCGCGCGCCAAGATGGCCGCGGAAACGCGGCTTTGGCCGCGTTTCCTCGGCCAAGCCAGGGCGGCGCACGCCCAGTTTTGGGTAGCGCGTCGCCCAGACTGTCTTCTGACCACATGTACTCCTGGATTTGCGATTTGACTCCCTAGGCTGACAAAATCTTCACTCTAAGGTCAATGGCTACTTGGTAGGATCTTAATCACCAATTAAATGGTGATTTACGTCTTCTTCTTCATTTGAACACCATGGACCTAGAATCAAGGAAGCAATGTATTATTAGCAGAATTTATTATCAAATAAATGTGAGAATGTAATTAAAATTATGTAAAATTAGAGACTAATCACACCCCCACACTTATCTTTTTACTCGTCCCGAGCAAAACAAAAATAAGAGAATTATTATACCACTTTCGCAGGTGACGCGATTGCACTGAGCATGTGCAACAAGCCTTTAAACCTCTAGGTTTCCCCTAGAGGAGGAGTGTTGTCTCCTGAGGGTTTTCAGCGGATTGCACCCACAAAATCCAATAAGTAAAGACAAGAAGTTAGTTGTTAGAAGTTTTTTTTTTGAAAAAGAAGTTTCAATCATCTAAGTAAAAATGACCGAATGATGTAAGAATTAGGTTTAACCCTCATAAGTCCTCTTAAACTTTAGCCTTCATAAAAGAAGAAACTTTAGTTTTTCTTTAAATTTAGAAAGGATCTTGTACTTCTAACTCATTCTTTTATTTTGTTTTAGATAGATATGCATAATGTGTAAGTGTGATGTGCTTGCGATTTTTCAACTCAACCTTGAATATCATTTAATTTTATTAATATTGACTTATTATTCTTGGTTCCATTAGGCTTTGTACTTCACTTATGTAACACATATCAAACCGATGACTCCCAAACCAGATGGTCTTAGGGCACCAGGTGGAAAAACACCCTTCAGATCAAATATGCAAGTGGAGTAGGCCACGAAATCAAGATTTATTTATATATAGGATTTTTATTTTTATTTATTTATTATTTTTTTTAGCGTGAGTAATCATGCTTCTTGAGGCACAATTATCCAGCTTCTCTTTTTTTTTTCAGCGTGAGTAATCATGCTTCTTGAGGCACAATTATCCAGCTTTTTTCTTTTTTTTTTTCTTTTTCAGAGTTGTGTCTCAAATCCCAAGCATGTTTGTGTGAATTATGCATATTCTACTAAGACTAAATAAAAGGTATGAATTATTTTCCTTATCCCTCTTATCTTTTTAGTCAAACCATTCTTTCTTGTTTACTTAGGCAAAAATAAAGATTTATTACTAAGGTTCCCATAATTCCTACAATCTTTTGGTATTTTTATAAAGAGTATGAAATTTCTTTTCAATCTGAGATTTTTTTTGAAAGAAGGAAGAAAGAAGAGAAAAAGAAAAAGAAAATGTGTTAGCACCCCCCACACCTATCTAATGCATTGTCCTCAATGAATGCAGATGCAAATGCAATAAATAGGGGGAAGGAATGATGTTACCGTCTTCGTGGACTCGGGCCGGCCAAGTGCAAATAGGCGAAAGAATGTACACGGGGTAAGCATATAAACAATTTTTTTTTTGGTTGTTTGGTGGGGTTAGGTGTATAATGGGGCAAAAAGAGTCAGCACACTATCATCTGGAATCATCGGCTCAGTGGTCAAGAAGGGCTTCAGTCTTTACCCATTCACTTTAAATTCCGTGTTATTTTTAGGGTCGGCAATAAGCACAGCACCGTGTGGGAAAGCAGTGCGCACAATGAATGGTCCCGACCAACGAGTTTTTAGTTTCCCCGCAAAAATATGAAGCCTAGAATTGTACAGCAGAACCCTATCTCCCGGGCAAAGTTTTTTCGGGTTATGAATTGGTCATGGAAAAGTTTGGTCCTGCTCTTGGTGATTCGTGCATTCTCATAAGCTTTATTCCGTATCTCCTCTAATTCAGAAATCTGCAGTTTCCTAAGTTCACCGGCCTTGGTCAGGTCAAAGTTGAGTTGCTTAATTGCCCAGAGGGCCCGGTGTTCTAATTCTACTGGCAGATGACAGGCTTTTCCAAACACGAGTCTGTAAGGAGACATCCCCAGAACTGTCTTAAATGCGATACGGTAAGCCCACAATGCATCATTGAGCTTAACCGACCAATCCTTTCGGTTTTGTCCGACAGTCTTTTTCAGAATGAGCTTGATCTGTCGGTTGGTGACTTCTACCTGCCCATTTGTCTGGGGATGATACGGGGTTGATAACTTGTGATTGATGGAATATTTTCGCATCAGAGTTTCAAAAACTCTGTTGCAGAAATGTGATCCATTATCACTAATTATCGCTCTCGGGGTGCCAAATCGGGAGAAGATGTTATCTTTAAGAAATTTGACAACCACTTTGTTGTCATTCGTCTTGGTCGGCACAGCTTCTACCCATTTAGAGACATAATCAACAGCAACCAAAATGAATTGGTTACCGAAGGAGTTGGGGATGGCCCCATGAAATCGATACCCCAAACATCAAAGATTTCAACTTCAAGGATTGGGTTCAGGGGCATCATGTCTCTTCTAGAAATTTTCCCGATTTTCTGACAATTTGCACATGACTTGCAAAAATGATATGAATCCTTGAACAAAGTGGGCCAGTAGAACCCACTTTGTAGAACCTTCTCTGCAGTCTTACGGGGACCGAAGTGTCCTCCGCATGCAAGATCATGACAAAAGCTGAGCACACTTCTCTGTTCCTCCTCGGGTATGCATCGTCTAATTATTTGGTCTGGATAATACTTAAAAAGATACGGTTCTTCCCAGAAGAAGTACCGTACTTGGGCAAAGAAGCGGTATTGGTCTTGCTTTGTCCAGTCAGCGGGTAATTGTCCCGTGGCCGGTAATTAACGATGTCAGCATACCAGGGTTCCTTAAGAATGGCTAGGATGTGCTCATCAGGGAAATCCTCGTTGATCGGAGCTTGGATGGTTGGTGCATTCGGAATTCGTGAAAGATGATCAGCCACCACATTTTCAATACCTCGTTTATCCCGGATTTCTAAGTCTTATTCTTGAAGCAAAAGGATCCACCGAATCTGTCGGGCTTTACTTCCTTCTTGGTCATGAGGTATTTCAGAGCCGAGTGATCCGTGAAAATCACCGTTTTTGAACCTAACAAGTAGGGCCGAAATTTTTCTAACGCAAAGACAACGGCCAAGAATTCCTTCTCAGTCGTTGTATAGTTCTGTTGGGCGTCATTCAAGGTCCTACTCGAATAGTAAATCACGTGCTGCCTATTATCGATGCGCTGTCCTAGAATAGCACCAATTGCAAAATCAGATGCATCACACATGATTTCAAATGGCTGGGCCCAATTAGGAGCAGAAATGATAGGTGCAGAAATCAGTTCTTGCTTAACCCTCCCCCAAGACTTGAAACATTCATCATTGAAGTCAAAGGGCACGTCCTTAGCGAGCAGGTTAGTTAAAGGCCTCGCAATTTTGCTAAAGTCCTTAATGAACCGTCGGTAGAACCCAGCATGCCCTAAAAAGGATCTAATATCCTTGATGCTTTTGGGTGGTGGGAGCTTAGCAATCACTTCTACCTTAGCCTTATCCACTTCTATGCCTCTCCTCGAAATCTCATGGCCCATGACAATCCCCTGTCTCACCATAAAATGGCATTTTTCCCAGTTTAGAGTTAGGTTCTTCTCAATGCATCTTTGTAGCACTAACTCTAAGTGATGAAGACATTGATCAAATGAATCTCCGTAGATGGAGAAGTCATCCATGAAAATCTCAAGAAAACGTTCCACCATATCAGAGAACAAACTAAGCATGCACCGTTGGAACGTTGCAGGAGCATTGCACAATCCAAAAGGCATGCGCCTATAAGCAAAGGTTCCGAACGGGCAAGTGAACGTTGTCTTTTCCTGGTCTTCTGCAGCAACGGGGATTTGATTGTATCCCGAGTACCCATCCAGAAAGCAGTAGTACTCATGTCCAGCCAAACGCTCAAGCATTTAGTCGATGAAGGGTAGCGGGAAATGGTCTTTACGGGTAGCAGCATTCAACTTCCTGTAGTCGATACAAACACGAACCTTGGTAGGCAATCTTGTTTGTACCAACTTTTTTCCTCATTTTCTACTACCGTAAAGCCAGCCTTCTTTGGGACCGCATGAACCGGGCTAACCCATTGGCTATCAGAAATGGGATAAATGATCCCATTATCTAATAGTTTCAGAATTTCAACCTTCACTGCCTCTTGCATGAGAGGGTTAAGCCTACGTTGTGGGTCCCTCCTAGGGATTGCTTCATCAACTAAATGGATTCTATGTTGCACTATGGCTGGACTTATTCCCTTGATGTCCTTCATTGTCCATCCAATGGCTTCCCTATGTCTTTCCAGAATAGACATTAAGCTGTCCTCTTGTTGCTCAGTCAGGTGGGATGCTATGATGACTGGCAAGGTGTCCTTTCCGCCTAGGTAGGCGTACTTGAGATGTTCAGGCAGGGCTTTCAGCTCTAGGGAAGGTGTTGCTTCATTGGAGGGAATCTCTGGGCTTTCGATCCTAGGATGGGGTATACTGGGGCTTGATGCCCAATCCACTGCTGAATCTACGATCTGGTCTAAATTGAAATCCTCAGCCTCCAGATCAAACTCTGCCTCAGTTTCTATCTCCATGCATTCCTCATGCTCACTGGACAGGTTTTCAATAAAATTGACCTCAAATGTCTGATCATTGACATCCCTAGGCTGTCTTCCAAGATTGAAGACATTGACTTCCTTCGTCATATCTCCAAAAGTTAATCGCATGGACCTGTTCCTACAGTTGATTATGGCATTGGCTGTAGCAAGGAATGGGCGCCCTAAGATGACGGGAGTTTAAGACCTAAGATTGGACACAGGTTGGGTCTCAAGCACAATGAAGTCAACGGGGTAAATGAAATCCCTGACCCGGATGAGGACGTCTGTGATTTCCCCCTTCGGGATCTTCACAGATCGGTCAGCTAGCTGAATGGTGACTCGAGCTAGGCTTAGCTCACCCAACCCAAGCTGCTGGTATACTGAGAGAGGCAGCAAGTTGATACTTGCTCCTAGGTCAAGAAGCGCTCTACTGATTTCGGTCTGTCCTATGGTGCAGGAAATGGTGGGACATCCGGGATCCTTGTATTTCACCGGAATGGGACCAGACAGAATTTCGCTTATGTTAGTGGCCAAGAACACTTTCTTGGGCACATTGGTCTTTCTCTTCTTAGTACACATATCCTTCAGAAATTTGGCATAAGCCGGGACTTGTTGGATAGCGTCTAGAAGTGGCACATTTAACTTGACCTGGTTGAACATCTCTAGCATTTTCTCCATGTGCATATTTTTATTGTTGTTCCTATGCCTATTGGGAAGGGTGCTACAGGCTTATGAGCTTGTTCAGCAGTTTTGTCCTCGTCAGATGTTTGTGGAGCGGATAGGGAGGAACTAGCAGAGGTGGAGGCTTGAGTGGGATCAGGATGGACTGGACTTTTCTGTTGGTAGACCTGGTTGTCTACCTTCTTTCTAGATCTCAGTGTGTGAACAACATTACACTGGTTAATTGATGCATCCTGAACTTCATATGCTTGGTTGGAGGTTTTTGGGTTAACTAGTGGCTGACTAGGCAAAGTACCCTTAGGTCTCTCACTTAGGGAGCTAGTCAACTGGCTCATCTGCAATTCCAACCTTGATTTGGCCTGTGAATGACTGTTCAGAGTTTGTCCCTAATTCTGCATAAAAGCGGCTTGGGACTTAATGAAAGCCTCTATGCTCTCCTCCAATTTACTGATTTTCTTTTCCATTGGAGAGCCTTAGGAGGAGGAAGATGGGGCTTGACTGGGAAAAGGTGGTGGAGGAGCAGGATGGTGAAAGTTGTTGGAAAAATTAGGTCTGGGAGGATTGTTTGGGGCCCAGGAGAAATTTGGGTGATTCCTCCAGCCGGGATTGTAGGTCTGCGAGTAGGGGTTATGAAGCGGCCGTGAGTAAGCCGCGTTCATGTGTTCCGGTGGCACTTGTTGGGCATGGAAAACAGGGCACTCTTCAAAGGCATGGTTCGGTGCCTGACAATACGAACAACCCGGATTGTGAATTGGTGGTGGGTTGATCTGGTTGACACTAGCAGGCTCTTTTGTTTCTAGAGCCTCTATCCTTCTCATTAGGATAGCAATCTTAGCCTCGGCAGCTATGGATGATTCTAGAGATAGGAGCCCTCCTCTTGAAGCTATAAATTGTGAATTCCTAGGTTTTTCTGAGGCTGGCTCCCATTGCAGGGTTTTCTCCGCTAAGTCCTCAAATAAATCCCAACCCTGATTCTCATCCTTCTGCAAGAACCCTCCCTGACACATCGTTTCTAACAGGGTCTTAGTCTGATAATCTAGACCATCATAGACAATCTGGCATTGACGCCATTTCTCCACGCCATGATGAGGGCACTGAGCGAGGAGATCTTTGAATCGCTCAAAGTATCTCCAAAATGGTTCGCTCGGGTCTTACTTAAACTGCATGATGTTCTTCCTAATGAGGGCAGTCTTGTGAATGGGGTAGAATTTCTTCAAGAAGGCCTTGACGAAATCATCCCAGGTCGTGACTGAATCTGCTGCCAAGCTGTACAACCACTTCTTAGCTAGGTCCTTTAGGGAAAAAGGGATGAAACGTAACCTAGCGACATCGTCTCCTAGCTGGGGTATACGCATCATGAGGCATACTTCTTCAAATTCCCTAACAAAGAAGTATGCGTCCTCTGATTCTAAACCATGAAATTTGGGAAGAGTGTTAATGAATTTGGGGCTTTAACTCAAAATTATTACCATTTGCTTCAGGAAGTTTTATGCAAGATGGAAGTGAAGTTCTGATCGGGTAAAATCTATCCTGAAGTGACGGCATCACCGGTTCTGGATGCAAGGGTAGAGAAGTGTTTCTTGTTAATCTGGAAGTTGACGGATCTCTCACCCACTCTCTTGCATGCAGCACACCACAACTAACGTGAAGACAACAAACAATCGAAAAAAGAACTAAAAACAAGCAAAGAAAGAAAAACAACCACAAGCCTTAGTCTATGGTACCTGGACCTAGACGACTCCTAACTGGTCGATTCTCGGGGAAGGTTGTTGCAGGAACTCGACTACAAGCTAATCGGCCAGGAAAGGGCAAAGCTCGGGGGGAGGTATCCGGGCAGAGCCACGGGCCTAATTATGCCAAACCACGGAGCTTTCGAGGCTTTTCCTCTCAATCCACTTTTCTTAGACACTGATTTTGCAGGAGTATAGTTCTTACAATTTCCAACCTCGGTTAATCTCTTAGTGAGTCCGAGATGTCCCTAGGGCCAACGTCTATTGATTTTTAGTTAAGGCTTGGGAAAATGTGAGTGCACTTGGAGATGATTTTTGGGCTAAGGAAGGGTGATGAAATCCTCACCTTATCTTGCTTATTTGGGTTTTGCCCTTAAAGTCAATTGTGCAAGTGTACAGTTTATTCACAACAAGGTAACACTCAAAGCGGTAAATCACTTCAAAATGTTGGTCCTATTCTATATGAATGCACACGTACCTTGTCTCCAGCACTCTTCAACAGAAATTGAAATAGACACGTGCCCTATATGCAAAGGTCTAATCCAAATTTCAATTAAGCAACAAGTGAATTTCTGTTGAATTTATTACACATGCATATAGGTGAAGCATCAAAGGAAACTAAAACATTAGAAAGCAAAATTTTTTTTAGCGGCGCTCGGCAACCCTGCAAACGAGTTTGTTAGTACTTCAATCGGAAAAACTCGCTTTTACATGAATTTTTCCGAGGGCAAATGAATCCTCGCGCAATGTCCTTGGCCACCTCTTTTGCTTCCCGTGATAGTAAGCTCCTTGGTTCTTCTCCTACACACAAAAACAAAGAACAATCTTTAGTAGTGAACAATAAAGCCGTTCCCTCCGGCAACGGCGCCAAAATTTGATCGGCAAAAAGCAAGCACTAAATAAAAGAAGGAAGTGTGGGTTGATGTTACTGCTTTTGAAAGATCACCTAGAGGGGGTGAATAGGTGATTATGCTAATCTAATGAACTCAATGCGGAATTTAAAAACTTAATGCAATACACTCAAGTGCAATCAACAAGTGATGCACACACAACCAAGTAAAGCAATTATGAATGCACAATATGAATAGTTGCAAGGCACAAAGTAAAGAGAGAGATAGAGAGAGAGAGTCAATGGATCAAGCGCAAACAACAAGATATGTTTCGAGGTTCGAGCACTCAGCTCTACATCCCCGCCTTCGACACACGAAGGATTTCTAATCCACTAGCTAGTCCACAAAGAACTCTCACAAGGAGTACCCAACTCCTCTCTTTACAACCACAACCTCCTCCTTGAGGTAAGCTCCAATCCAACAAAACAATCACCTCACAATCCGAGGGATTAGCACAAAGAAAACACAAGGATCACCTCACAACTTGAGGGATACAACCCAATTGCACAACTTCCTCAACACAATGAGGGAAAGGCACAAAGCAAAGATTGGGTTTTAACTTGGTGGTCTAAACAACAACCACAAACAATTTCTTTCTCCCACACAAAGATCCTATAGAATAAGAAAGTAGATGTTGCTCAAGTGTGGAGAAAACTAATGGAATGGAAATCAAAATCAAAAAGAAAATCCTTGGGAAAAACAGAAACCAAGATATAGAAGATGAATCAAAACTCTTTTTCCCAAAAACCCTTTCTTTGAATTTCCAAACCCTAGCAAAAACACCAAATAGATTGTTCAATTTGAATCCAAAAACTTCTTTTGATTGCTGTGAAAACACCAGAAAGTAGGGAAAAATTCGCACAAAAATTCTTAGAGAAAAACTCTTTCCAATGGGGTATTTATAGCCCCCAGAAAATGTAGCCGTTGGCAGCAGAAAATGCCAGAAATACACTGCCGGTCGACCGGCCGGTCGACCGTCCAACGGTCAAATTTTGCCTGTTGTCAGCTACCGGTCGACCGCCCCGGTCGATCCAAACAAACAGAGAGCTCTGCTCTCTGACCCGGTCGAACCGGACGGTCGACCGTCCAGTGTCTGCCAAACGTGCGCAAATTTGTGCACGTCGGTCGACCGACCCGGTCGACCGACTTCAGCCAAGTCGACTTGGTCAGAAGACTAGTCGACTGGTTGAAGCCTGAAACAGAAAACTGGGTTAGAAACATGTTTAAAAATTCTTTTATCTTTTCTAAAAATCACCAAAAATAGTTTTATCATTTTGCATTGATATGTAAACATGTGGTAAAAAGTTTAGCTCAAATATCAATCAATATGAACTATTTTTGTGTCTTATCATTCTTACCAAAAACCAAAAACTGTATTTTCTAAAACTTAGATTTTGAATAGAAAATACGTTTTGTTCAAAACTCTTCCAAATACAAAAACATGATATTTAAACACTTTGAAGCATGATGCATATGGATAGAAATCCAATATACATGAAACATATATATATCCATGTTTTTGTCATTAATTTCAAAATATGTTTTGTTAAAAATACCAAAACATAATACATATGAAATAGGTAAGTCAAAACTAAGTTTGTCTAGGAAATTAAGCATGTATGTATATAGAACAAATCTAATATACATTAAACCATGTAAACTTGTTTTGATCTATCTATTCATGAAACCAAGATCGGTTAAACCTAAAACCGAAAAACCGAAAACTAATATTCAAAACATGAAACGTGTGTGTTGTGAACTTGAGCATATCATACTATTCTAATCTTTACAAATTTGGATCTAAACACAAAACTAAACTATGGTACCGATGTCTTCTTGTAGAGCGCAATCTCCAAGCCGACTCGATCCACAAACTCTTTGATCCACCGAGCAAGTGCTATATATGATCTTTGACGCTCGGGCTCTTGAATCAACATGTGAAAGCTTCCAAATCATCTTGTTGAAGCTAATCACCAACTAATAACTTGATTAATAATCTGAAACTAAAATCACATGATTATTAGTACATATAACTACATGAGTTAATCATCATCAAAACTAGAGTGGAAGGCCTCTGGGCCAACAGCTTTTGCGATTCTTCCGTAGTAGGGAAGTGGCTATATGGGTCGTATCCACAAGGAGGGAGAGCGATGGAAGCTTGATGCGGCTTTTATGTTCAAGACGAAAGAAAGTTCTTGTTTCCAAATAAAGAATTGAAAAGTGAAAGAAGTTGTTTTAAAGAATTGTTGGAAAATGTTTTGGTGGTTTGTAAAAGTGATTTTTTTTCTTAGTTGTAAAAATGCATGGCTAACTTTCTACTAAGTGCTCCCACTAATTTCTAACTTTTTGAAGATAGCCTCACGATGGATCATAGGCAAACACAACCCTTGTGCATTGGAACTATTCACGTGGAAATCGAGTGAAAGTTCATCCTAAAACTTAGCCTTACACGGCAAAAACTCGGACATTCCCTTATCAAGATCCGATAGAAGGCGAGAATAAGGGAAGACTCGAGTGCACTATTGGTATCGGCAAAGTTAAAAGGAAAAGTCTCTAACTTACAATAACAAGTAAAGTATACAACTCATAAATCATCAAAATTCATTAAGCATGAAGTATAAGAAAGTAGATACTTGTAGGTAAATTAGAGTTAGAACCCTCGTCTTAAGATGCCATAGCTCTCATTTGTACAAGGCTTGTTTGGCACTATTGACTCATGCGGATTATCAAACAAGTGTTAGAAATTAGTGGGTTAGTAGTTAGTTAGCCATGCTAAATGAAAAAGTTAGTTAGCCATAAAAGTAAAAGAAACAACAAAGTAGAAGAAGTGAAAAGAGGGGTTACACTACAAGAAAACAAAAGAAAAGAAAAGTTAAAGAGAGGAAATTACACTACAACAAAGTAAAAGAGAAGAAGTGGAGAAGAAAGAAGTTACACTACAACAAGTAAAGACAAGTAAATGGAAAGAAGGAAGAGAAGTAGTACTTGTATTATCTTGTCACCCTTTAAATACAACACTTTACACACTCTCTCTCTTTCACTTTAATGGCTAAAACCTAAAACTAGAAGAAGAACAATAACAACAACTACAAACTAAAAACAAGATTACAAAATTTGCTTAAACTCTGATCTGCTTCACTGAAGACCCCTGTGGGGGGCTTTTATAGGCACCAGGGCAAAGGGGGCCACGTGCACAGCACGTGGCCCAAAACTGAAGCGCGCGCGCGCCAAGATGGCCGCGGAAACGCAACTTTGGCCGCGTTTTCGCGGCCAAGCCATGGCGGCGCGCGCCCAGTTTTGGGTAGCGCGTCGCCCAGACTGTCTTCTGACCACCTGTACTCCTGGATTTGCGATTTGACTCCCTAGGCTGACAAAATCTTCACTCTAAGGTCAATGGCTACTTGGTTGGATCTTAATCACTAATTAAATGGTGATTTAGGTCTTCTTCTTCATTTGAACACCATGGACCTAGAATCAAGGAAGTAAGGTATTATTAGCAGAATTTATTATCAAATAAATGTGAGAATGTGATGAAAATTATGCAAAATTAGAGACTAATCAGTGGGATGTCCCAGCATCCTATGATACAGGTAGCAGTTAGGATTGTCAGTTTTACCGACTCCTTCAGGACGTCTCATTTTAGGAAGCTTCAATCTATTACTCTTGTTGAGTAACTTGAACGACGAATCAACATATTCGTCTTTGAAGGAATACTGTTTATTGGTGCGTGGCTGACTTGAAGAGCCACTTCCCTTGACCGGCTGAGGTTTGACAGGGGATTTTGTCTCTGTCGTCAAGTTATCTTTCCTTTTTGGTAGAAAAGATGTTTCTGGCGTGCGTCTTGTCGACCTTTCGGGTCTGGGTTTATTTTCTTCTGCCCTAACCCTGGCGACAATTTCTTCAGCCTGTTCACCTTGCTGAATAATTGCTTCCAGATGCGGCTTTCGGCAACTCCCATTTGGGCGAGTAGCGACGTTTGCAGATTGTGGCAGCATGTTTCTACCAGGGTGGCCTGGGTCATACCGCTAGACATCGGAGTGCCATATTCTAAAATCTTTCTACAAATGATTTGACTGACTCCTATTTTCGCTGCTTTGTGGCCAAAAGAGTAGGCATTGTAATCTCTGAGTCGTCTTCAAAAAAGCGTGTTAGGAAAAGCTTCTCCAGATCACTCCAATTTTTAATGAAATTTTCCGGGAGCTTCATGAACCATTCAAAGGTAAGCCCTTTTAAAGTGCCGATGAACAAACGTGCCAAGATGGCATCATTATCTACCACATTCCCCGTCTGAGACTTGAAGTAGTAGATATGTTGGTTCGGTGACCCTTTACCGTCAAATGGTTGTAGGGTTGGAGTTTTGAACTTGGGGGGTATGGAATAAGGTCCCACTCGGCCGGATATGGCCGGACCACTCCTGCTTCTTGGAGGCCTTTCTGATTAGTAAGGGCCTCGAGATGTTGCTCTAATTGACTCATTCTCTTAGAATAAATCCTTCTATGGTCCGAGTTGCCTTCCCCCTTAGATGAGGATTTAGATGACTCAGAAATAAATTGCTCTTTCTCCTCGATATGCACTAAAGATGAGCTTTCTCCTTCCTTTCGTTTGCCTTTAGACTTTTTAGAGAAGGTTTTGTCAGTTGACTTCCTCTTGTCTTCAAGCAATTGTGCCAGCATCAGTTTGAGAGAATCAATGGATTCTTGTTGAGCACGAATCATCTCAAATTGTTCCCTCTAGACCTGGGCTTGTTGCTCAAAGCGTCTGACCGTCTCCTCAGGAGTATTTGTCATGTATATGAAGGCTTCCTTCTCTATGGAAGAGTTAGAAGCCTGTGACTCTGCAACGGCGGAATGTGAGTCATTTACTTCAATGCCCCGAGCGAGGGCATTGTAATTGATCGGGGCAATCGCTACAGTCCGAGTGCGAGTGTGCCGGTACACTCCTTCTGGTTCCGTGTCAGACTCGTCGGACCTGACTACTTGTTGTTTTCCCCTACTCTTGCTTGCCATGTTTGCAATGGTTTCAGGGTACTCTGTGTCAGAGAAGGTCCTCCTACTGTGGGAGCGATATCTTTTGGCAGATCGGGAAGTTAGGGTCGACTGTCTGGATATCGACTGTCGGCTCACATGTGAATTGCAACGGCACGTGACCGGGGCGAAACCAGCACTCAAAATGTGTGTGTTGTAAAATCGATGAAAAGCTAATATATGTGCTAATGTTCCCTCGATACTTCCGTTATAACATTGGCTCAATGGGTCGAATCCACAGGGACGGAGGCGATAGAAGCATTAACAGTTTTTATTCACGTTTTATGTTAACTGTTCTTCTTTGTTAAAAGAATTACAATAAGAAAATAAAAGAAAGAAAAGGAAATCCAGAATGTGGTAGGTGGAGAAGGCGATGAAAACGGCGATGTGAAAATAAAATAAGAAGTGGTTTGAAAAACAAATAGGAAAGAAGATGAAGCTTGTGGTAAAGAAAATGAAAACAAAGACAAACAAAGAAGCGGTGAAAACAACAATGAAAAGATACTTTGACAATAGTTTTTAAAGCAAGATAAAAAAAAAACTCATGGCTACTGACTACCAAGTGATCCACTAACCATATTAACCTCTTAGTGATAGTTGCCTCACATGGATCCTTGGCCATCACTAATCCTTGGCTTCAAGAGACGGTACAGAGCATAGTTCATAAGATTGGTCTTCTACATTCAAACAACACATCCATACCACTAACAAGTTGCAAGCTACTTATTAAATCATCAAAACGGGTTAGAGGTTAGCATGAAATAAAGAAGACATTGCAAGTTAGCAAGTTAGTGGGTTAGGTGTTAGAAATGTTAGAATGTTAGAATCCATCATCATGAGCCATCAATGGCTTTTGCAAGAGCAAGGCCTTATAGAGGCTATTAGATTCATGTGGATTATCAAGTAAGTGGTTAGATGGTTAGTGGTTAGTAGTTAGATTGCCATGAGAAGAAGAAAAGTTCGCCAAGCAACATGTAGAAGATGGAGGAGATTACATTGGAGAAGAAAGGAGGCACCTTTACATAGATTGTCACCATCTATTACATCAATCCCTCTCTATCTCTCTCTCTGAATCTCTCAGCCCTAATACATGATCTAAAAACGAAATAGCATAACAAAATATAAGAAATGAAGAACACCTACCTACACTACTCTAAAACATAGAAACCCTAGCCTAAAAATGAAAACTGCCTGCGCTTTGGACCTATGCAGGGGAATTTATAGGAATAGGAAGCCTCTGGAAGACGAGACGGGGCCACGCGTCGAAAATCGACGCGTGGCCCCACCAATAGGCCGCGGATCCGCAGATTTTGCCGCGGATCCGCGGCCAAACCAGGGAGTTAACTCCCTAGTTTTGGTGCGGGGATCCATCTTGGCTCTAGGAGCTTCCTGATATATTCTATTTCTGGTAATTTCGTCCGAATATTCGTCTAACGTGCGCAAGAGTTTAGGTTCGACATATCTTCTAGATGATCCCTTGCTTGGTCTCCACGAAATTTGGATTTAATTACCCTAAAAGGGGTTTAATTAAGCTCTTATTACTCCTTTACCCTTGAACTCTTGATTTACCTGCAATAGGGACCAAAACACGGTTTAGACCGACAATTTATTCATAAATCGGTGGGAAAATGCAATATAATAATGCATAATCGTAGACTAATCACACTCTCACACTTATCTTTTGCTCGTCCCGAGCAAAACAAGAAAAGAAAAACTATACTACAAATGTTATTACACCACTGTCGCAGGTGACGCGATTGCACTGAGCGTGTGCAACAAGCCATTAAACCTCTAGGTTACCCCTAAAGGAGGAGTGTTGTCTCCTGAGGGTTTCAGCGGATTGCACCTACAAAATCCATAAAGAAAGAAGACAAATGTTAGTATTTTGAAAACACATTTTGAAAGAGAGACAAGTTTTCAAAATATTTTTGCAAAAATATAAGCGATCTAAGGTCATAAGTCCACCAAAAATCATTCTTTCTTAAACTTAGTCTCTATGCAAGATCTTGTCTTCAATTAAGATAAGAATTCAAAATTGGATTGAATATTTTATCCTTCATAGAACCTAGATACTATGCACTTTGTGATAGTGAAGATTTCTAGGATTTCAACTCTAACCATCAAGCCATTTATTTTATATATATTTTTTCTTTTTCTTCTTTTTTTCTTCCCTTAGTTTTCTTAGGCTTTCTAGTTTACCCATGTAGCGAGCCTATAACCGTTGACTCCCAGACCAGACAGTTTTAGGGCACCAGATGAGAAAACATCCCTCGGGTTTAAGGACTCGAGTAAACAAGGCCACAAAACTAAGAGGGATTTATTTGTTTCTTTTGATCACCGTTAGGCGTGAATAATCATGCTTCTTGAGGTATAATTATCCAGCTTAATAAGTGATGATTGTTTTATTTATTTATTTCTTTTTATTTATGACATTTTAGGTATTTGTTTCCATCCCAAAAATTGTGTAAGTGTGAAGTGCATACTATCTAAAGCAAAAAATTTAAGATAAAATTTTCTCCCCAATTTATCTTACTTAGCCTATAATTTTAAACAAGATCCATTATTTAAACTGGGTTTAAGATGTCATAATTAAGGCTTTCTTAATTTCTAAGATCATCTTAATTTTTTAAAAATAGACCAAAACTTTGTCTCTTATTTCAAAAAGTTTTTAAAGAAAGAAAAATTCCTATACAAAAGGGAAGATTTCTAAAAGTATCCTAAAAGAAGTGTAAAAGAAAGAAAATCTAAAAACTCTACGTTAGTAAACCCTCCCCCACACATATCTCATGCATTGTCCTCAATGCATCGTGATGTATGTATGCATGAAATAAATAGAGAGGGAAGGAAAAATCACCTCAAGGTGGTGGTTTCGGTGGTGGTCTGATTGGTCCACGGAATGCGGCCTAATCCAACTTGCGTAGAGTCCGAAGGAACCCACCAGAGTCCTCAAGAATACAATCCACTAGAATGATGTATATATATAATTTTTATTATAAATTTTACCCCATCTAATTTTCAAATTTTCAAAATAATTTCAGAGTCAAATTTATCATGACCCTTGTCCCAGAATGGAATGATTGATTTGGACTCAGGAATTACAGGAACTAATACTGACTCAGAAAAAAGACTTAAGTCAAGTAAAGGTTCAGGAGTCGAGATTGGTTCAGGAAGTGGGTCCAAATCAAGAAGATGAAGCTCAAGTCCACCGTCATTTCCCCATGATGGAATGTGACTTTCTAAGGTTGGTGATTCAAGTTCAGGAATGACAGGTATGGGAATCAAAACTGACTCTAAAATGTTGCTCAAATTGGGTAACAAAATAGGAGTCAATATTGATTCAGGAATTTGAACTGGATCACAAATTTGAGGATCAAAGTCACATTCCTTATTGAGTTCAATTCCATAAAAATGAGAACTTGCCAATTTATCAATGGGACTTTCAAAAGTATGAAATTGGTCAAGTTCAATATGATCATCATAAAAAATTGGTGATTCAATTTCACAATGGACTGGTATAGGATCCAATACTGACTCGAGAAAAGGCCTGAATTCAGGTAAAAACACCTCAGTCAATATTGAATCAGGAAGTGAAATTGAGATTACCAAGTCGAAGTTCAGGATCATATTCATGCTTAAGTTCAATTTCAGGAAAAGGATAACTTGCCAAAATGTCAATGGGATTTGAAGTTTGAACAAGTTCAGGTAGGTGTGCTGAAATTGAATCTTGGTTTTCAAAACAACATGACTTTTTGGCTCTGACAGAATGTTTAGTGACATCAGGAATGGTAAAAGGATGAGAACGGAGACTTTTGACCATCATATCTATGTCATGATTACAAGCGTTTTGAGCCTGAGTCATGGCTTCAAGCATCTTTTCATAGTTGATAGGTTCATCGTTTTGTTGAAAAGATGATGATTTGTTTTAGAAATTATGGTGAAATCGTGAGTCCATCAGATTTGATTGTTGTTCGGACTCACGCAAGAATTCCTTACTCGTTCCCCAGGCCGATGGTTGTTCATTATAAGGAGGTGGAACTGAGTAAGACTCTTGAAAATATTGTGGAATTAGAGAGGCCCTCCTTTTCTGAAGTAGTCGCTCGACCTCTTGTAAATTGGCTTCTACTCTCTTTTCTAACTCAGATTTTTGTTCAATTGGTAGTTCTAGAAAAGGAGTATAGGAAGCGAAATCGGGAAATGAGATTTGTGGACAAGGTAGATATGGTGGACAAGGAGATTGAAAATTTAACTCGGGGGAGGTGAATCCCCATTGACTCTGTGACGAGTTGAAATTATTTTGAAAATTATAGTCATAAGAATGTGGGTATGGGTTGTGTAATACCCCGTTCTCGGAATACGAACTTAGTTGCGTATTCAGATTTTTCGATCGTATTTTTCGATTTGCTTCCTGTATTTATCCTGTATTACGAATTCTTTATATGATTGTTTTGTCTTGGATTTGGGTTCGTGGATTCAGAGTCAACCTTAGTTTGAACCGAAGGCCCGATCCTAGAGTATTACTCGATTTAGACATTCTGATAATTAGATTTGACCGATTTTAATTTTAAACATCGTTTTCCAATATTTTAGATTTTATATGATTTTCTGGAATTTTCTTGGATTAAAAGGAATTTCTTCAAAACCGGTGTCGGCCAGTGCCGCTGACCGATTCCTGGATTTTTAATTCTTAAACGGTTTGGAATTTCTAAATGATTCTTTAGACATTATTCCTTAGAATCATATTTTCTACCTACATTCTTTTTCTGAGGATTTTATGATTTTATGAAAATTCCAACGGAGTCGGTAAATTATTGATTCCAGGATTTTTAGTTTTAAAGCTATAAAGTATTTCTTCGAACGGATTTCACTATGATACTTAGTATAATATTCTTGATTTTTGATAATTATTTCGGGTCGTTCCGAGATACTTGAATTTCGGACGATTCCGGCATTTTCCGAAATGTTTTCCGCATCCATGATTTAAACCCGGGAATCAGCCTTTTCAATATTTTCATCTTTCAAGTCAAAGAGAAATATCTTCTCATTGTAATTTCTTTTCTTTTTCCTTTTCCTTTTTCCTTCCTCCACAACCACAAGCTTTTCTATTTTCCAAAAATCCCACTTCCTCCAAAATTCCAACACCACACACTTCCACCTACTTCCTCCATTAAATGCATCTCTTTTTCTCTCTCTTCCATGGCTTGCCAAGTGTGGCTAGAGGAGACACCTCATCCTCCCTTATTTGCAATTAAGTCCCTCTCTTTTGTTTAATTACAACTCCTTTACAAAATCTCAAACCTATATAAACTTTCCCTTTACATTTCTATTTTTTCCTTTTCTTTCTTTTCTCCTCTCATTTCTTTCTTCTTCTTCTTCTTCTCCAAGAGAACCGGCCGACCCAACCTCCGGCCAGCCACCTCCGGCCACGTCGCCGGCGTGGACTCCTCCCAACTCCGGCCAAGCTCCACCTCCTCCATCACCAACAACAACAACTCCTCCATCTCCTTCTTCCTCAAGGATCATCACCAACTCTACCTTTCCTCTTCCTCTCCATCATCAATTTGGTGAGTAATCTTCCTCATCTAGGCTTGATTTATTCTTAGTATGTTTGTATTTTCATATCTTGTACAAATATGTCTTCAAATCCATGATTAATTAGTCATCAAACTAAAACCCTAGAAATCTGTTCTGTTTGCTGTTTTCCCACGATTAGTCGACTTGACCTAGCCATTAGTCGACTAACCCTTTCATTTGAAACTTAACCATTTTCTGGAAACACAGTTTTAGTCGACTTAGGTTATTTATTAGTCGACTAGAAACCTCTATTAGTCGACTACCCCTATGACCCTAGTCGACTAACTTTTCCTGAATCAGAATGTCAACTCTCTGGAACCCAGTATTAGTCGACTATACCAGACTGTTAGTCGACTAACCCCTTTATTAGTCGACTACTCATCCTACCCTAGTCGACTAATTCTGTCTGTTTGTTACAGTTATTTACCTTCTCAAACTTGGATCTTATACTTGGTTTGTATGTTGTATATTATACTTCTTGACTTGTATCTTGACTAACATCATCTTCACTTCTCTCTTTCTCTCTCCTCTTCACTCTACATATATATATCATAGTTTATGGCGTGCCCCGGATTTCGTGGATTTCGGATCTTTCGGCGCTTTGAGGTTTAGGCGAGTATTCTCACTCGCTACTTTCTTGTATGCGAGTAGTCTCGCTCTTCTCTATTTGAGTTTCCCGTTTCATCGGTCGATAAGTATTTCGCTTCTTATTTCCATATTCATATATTGCACTACAATTGCTTATATTATGGTAGCTTCATCTTGTACTTGTACCATGCTTATGATATGCTTGTTTCTTCATCATATACCATGCGTGGCCGACCCTTCGTGGTCGTTGGACTTGGAGTCACTTCCATGTTACTACTTGCTATTATTTCAGACCTGTCAGTTGCATGCTTCCTTTTAACACATGTATATCACCTAACTTCCAGTATGTTATCACCTGACCACCTGACATGCCACTATCTGGCAAGACCATCTTGTTATGTCATGACTTACCCAGACTTATTATCGATCCATTGTTATGCATGTTACTTGATATACGTCACCATTTATCATGCTATCTCTTGACACCAAGCATGATACACCTGACTTTGTAATTGTCATGTTTACGGGAATCCTGTCTTGTTTTATGGAACTAAGTGCCACACGGAACAAAGTGCCACACCTTACTCGGTGGGGGCCACCTCTTGAATCCGTGGGGGCCACCTCTAGAATCCAATTATTACTGTTATGTCCAGTTATTCCCGTAACCTGATAATTCTGTTAATAAACCATAAACAGGACAACTTGTATGGGTATGGGAGGAAGTGATGGATGCCGGAATGATATCTTGCTTATAGTGGTGGGGTATAAAAGTATGTATATACACATATATATATGTACTGGCGGTAGTGAATCTGAATTACTGAATAGGGGGACTTTGGGCCTCCAAAGCCGGTTCCAGGTGTATGGAAACCACTATAAGAAGTTCTATCAGTTCTCCATCTACTTCCGTTAACAACCCTTGGCTTGCTTATATATGGATGTATGTGGGTTGGCCGTACACCAGGTCACATACCTAGATATATGGGTCAGACGAGTAATAATAATAATAGATTCCAGTTATTGATTCCTGTTACACTTGCTATGCATGTTATGATTTCCGATATGTATTCCCGTTTGACTGTTATATGATTTGCAACTCTGATTCTATACGCTTGGATATTCGGTGGCATGAGATAAAAGTATATAGATGATGGTTTCCTTGTTTGGATTATTCCTTCGATGTACTAGTCTCATGGGACCGTGACCTAAGCGTATACAATCAATCTTGCTTATATCAGCTTTACTCTGGATTTCCTGCTTTATGATGATTATGTCATACCCGTTCTTATATACTTCATTTGTGTTCTAACCCTCCTGTCTTCTGTACTTGACACTTGTGCTCATCCTGGCTCGCCACCTGGCATTATATCATACTCGCCTGGGGAGTTTCACTGACTCCCCTGGATTCTCATGTCCAGGTTTCGGAGCTTGGAGCGTATGGATTTCCCCCGTTACTGCTCAGAGTGGCGCAGCGGTAGCGTGGATCTCCAGCCGACCGTCCAGAGCCACATCCTTCCAGGCCCCCTGTATGCCTCTCGAGTTTCCTCTTAGCAAACTCGTGAGTGCCCTATTTCTATTTACTCTTGTACTTTTCCTTGTATACCTGTATGTGAGCTCCCTTTTGTACCATTCACATATGTATATCTTTTGTACCCTCGCATTTGCGCATGTCTGTGATGTTATATTATTGTAATATTCATCACCTCTGGTGATAACTCTGTGATTGTATATATGTGTTGGAATGTATAATGCACCATTTGCTTCCGTACTCTGATTCTTGTCTGTACTGATGCTTAGCGTATATACGGGAGGGTAGTTCTGACCTACGTATATACGTTGCAGTGACGTCCCCGTATCGCCGGGATCGGGGCGTTACAGGTTGTATTGATTCGGATAAGGCCAACCCGGTGTATTTGGTTGGTGCATATTGTAAAAAACTCGGTTGGAATTATCTGAATCGAATGGGGTCGGTGTGAAATATGGATTCATATTCGGATTGAAAGAATTGTTATTGTTGAATTCCATTTCACAAACAATCACAAACAAAAAAGAAAAAAAATCAAACAACAAACAAAAAAGAAAAGAAAAAATCAAAACCAAGCCTATATTAAAGTTGACCTAGACCTAGACGACTCCTAACTGGTCGATTACCCGAGGGAGGTTGTTGCTTGAATCCGACCATAAGCTAATCGGCCAGGTAGGGGTAAAATACGATGGGAGGTATCCGTGCGTAACCAACGGACCTTAATTACGCCAAACCACGGTATCTTCGAGGCGTAACCTCTTAATCCCCAACCTTAGACACCGATTTCACAAGAGTAAGATTCAAAACAAGTTCCACCCTCGGTCAATCTCTTAATGAGTCTGAGATGTCCCTAGGGGCCAACGTCTATCAATTTTTTTTAGGGCTTGGGTTACATGAGTGGGGAGGTGGTTTTTGGGTTAAGGAAGGGTGATAAAATTCCCACCTTATCTTGCATGGGTTATGCCCTTAAGTTCAATTCGTGCAAGTGTGCAATATAGACAATAGTATAACACAAAGCGATAAATCACCCACGTATTTGTCCTATGCCATATGCATTGCCATATGTACACCTCAATCCAGATCACAGCAACAGAACAAAATACAGTATATTAGAATTGAATTGACACGTGCCTAAATGTAAATGTCTAAACCGTTTTAAAGCGTCCAAATACCGTATTTTAGTTCTTTAGTTTATTGCGGTGTTTAGGCAATCAAAGCAGGAAAGTAATAATACAGATAACTAGCTAATACAATGAACACAACCCAGCACAACAAGATATACAATTATCACAAAATGGCCGCGTTTTCGTGGCAAAAGTCGCGTTTGCGCGGCGGTTCTTTGAAAGCTGGGTCCCTGCTTTCTAGAGTAGGAAGATGCAAAGCTAGTGTTTATTCTGCAATGTTAAAATCCTATAGAGAATGTCCTGCACACCAAAACAAAGAAGACAATGTTAACAAAAACGTGAAATCAAAACCATTCCCGTCCCCGTCCCGGCGCCAAAAATTTTGATCGGGGCGAAACCAGCACTCAAAATGTGTGTGTTGTAAAATCGATGAAAAGCTAATATATGTGCTAATGTTCCCTCAATACTTCCGTTATAGCATTGGCTCAACGGGTCGAATCCACAGGACGGGAGGCGATAGAAGCATTAACAGTTTTTATTTACGTTTTATGTTAACAGTTCTTCTTTATTAAAAGAATTACAACAAGAAAATAAAAGAAAAGAAAAGGAAATCCAGAATGTGGTAGGTGGAGAAGGCGATGAAAACGGCGATGTGAAAATAAAATAAGAAGTGGTTTGAAAAACAAATAGGAAAGAAGATGAAGCTTGTGGTAAAGAAAAGGAAAACAAAGACAAACAAAGAAGCGGTGAAAACAACAATGAAAAGATACTTTGAAAATAGTTTTTAAAGCAAGATAAAAGAAAACTCATGGCTACTGACTACCAAGTGATCCACTAACCATACTAACCTCTTAGTGATAGTTGCCTCACATGGATCCTTGGCCATCACTAATCCTTGGCTTCAAGAGACGATACAGAGCATGGTTCATAAGATTGGTCTTCTACATTCAAACAACACATCCATACCACTAACAAGTTGCAAGCTACTTATTAAATTATCAAAACGGTTAGAGGTTAACATGAAATAAAGAAGACATTGCAAGTTAGCAAGTTAGTGGGTTAGGTATTAGAAATGTAAGAATGTTAGAATCCATCATCATGAGCCATCAATGGCTCTTGTAAGAGCAAGGCCTTATAGAGGCTATTAGATTCATGTGGATTATCAAGTAAGTGGTTAGATGGTTAGTGGTTAGTAATTAGATTGCCATGAGAAGAAGAAAAGTTAGCCAAGCAACATGTAGAAGATGGAGGAGATTACATTGGAGAAGAAAGGAGGCACCTTTACATAGATTGCCACCATCTATTACATCAATCCCTCTCTATCTCTCTCTCTGAATCTCTCAGCCCTAATACATGATCTAAAAACAAAATAGCATAACAAAATACAAGAAATGAAGAACACCTACCTACCTTACATTAAAACATAGAAACCCTAGCCTAAAAATGAAAACTGCCTACGCTTTGGACCTATGCAGGGGTATTTATAGGCATAGGAAGCCTCCGGAAGACGAGACGGGGCCACGCGTCGAAAATCGACGCGTGGCCCCACCAATAGGCCGCGGATCCGCAGCTTTTGCCGCGAATTCGCGGCCAAACCAGGGAGTTAACTCCCTGGTTTTGGTGCGGGGATCCATCTTGGCTCTAGGAGCTTCCTGATATATTCTATTTCTGGTAATTTCGTCCGAATACTCGTCTGACGTGCGCAAGAGTCTAGGTTCGACGTATCTTTAGATGATCTCTTGCTTGGCCTCCACAAAATTCGGATTTAATTACCCTAAAAGGGGTTTAATTTAGCTCTTATTACTCCTTTGCCCTTGAACTCTTGATTTACTTGCAATAGGAACCAAAACACGGGTTAGACCGACAATTTATTCATAAATCGGTGGGGAAATGCGATATAGTAATGCATAATCATAGAGTAATCAGCACTCAGAGAGTAGTGCCGTGATAAGCCGTTCACAGCAACACGATGGAGTGATCAAATTAGCACTCCTCTTCTTTGTCAAATAATCTCTTAGGTCCGTGGGAGGGGGATCAAAGAGATTAGCCTCAGATTGTTCAGGGCTTTCCAGTTTCTGAGGGCTATTCTTGCTTCGCAAAGCTGAGATGCGAGGTTCTAAGACGCGTAGCTCACGTCCTGTAAAATGAACACAGCTCTCACGTTTTGGCTCCGAGAGCGAGTCTTGCGCCTCTGCTGAGAAGTGATGCAGCTTTCGCGTTGCTGATTATCGCATCTGGATAGCGACGCTTGAGAAACGCAGGCCTCCTGGGTCCCTCGTATAAATGTAAAGGCGTGGGCCTCGTGTCTCCGATGAAGAGCACAGACCTCACGCTGTTGATCGCTGCGTTTGAAAAGCGGAGCTTCAGAAATATGAGTTTGGCGAACCTTACCTTTAGGTTTCCAAACACGGACTTCACATGTCTGACATGGTTCAGAAGAAACGCGGGCTTAAACCCTGCGTCCTACCTCTGTTGGGCAGACAGTTATTTCAACTTGTAGTTGATGCGCACGCCATCTCTGTCGTCGCTCAGCATTCCGGTTACGTCGTATGGGTTGATGGGAACCCCCAGTAACCTGGCGCTGAGGAAGGGGATGGGCATGAACGAGCTGAACATCAGCAATGTTAACCATGCAGGTCTTATGGGAGACGTTGATGCGGGCGTTACGTATGATGCGGTTAGTTATGACATCCTTCTTGTCAGTCACGTCTGAGGGGATCTCAGAGCGGCTCGAGAGCAAGTCCCCGAGGAGACTTTGCAGTAACCCGCACCTTAGGGTTCTTGGAGTCGGTAGAGAGGAACTGTTCATACTTTGCCTTGTTGAATCCACGACAAGTGATTCGACTGTTTTTCCCATATATGTGACGTTGCCTTGCGCCATAACTTGCTCATCAGTAGAGAAAGTCGTCCCCAGCGGAGTCTCCATCTCTTGTTTGGTGGAGGAAAAATTGAAGATTGAGAAGTAAATTCTTTATTTGATAGTAAAGAAAGTTATAGCGGATCAATAATCCTCTTACAAAAGAGAGGAGAGATATTCAAGCTTGAGTCTCCCCTTTGTTTAGTGTCGGGTTCTTGATGTGGCGATGGAAAGTGAACTTATTTTCCGTTGACCAAGTGAACGTCAGAACCTTTTGGGAATTCTCCTTGGATGGTAGATGAAGTAACACAGCTTCTGTCCACCAGGGATCTCAAAGAGATTGTAGGCAAAACTAACTTGTACGCAGCAAGTTGTAGAAGAGTTGAACTCTCTTTCCTTTTTCCTTCCCGTTCTTTCGACCTGTTTCTTCTCCACAGCAAACTAGGCTATTTATAGAGGTTTCAGGGGTGAACGTGTCCCCTAAAAATACTCCATAATGGGGGTTAACTCCCTCACTACATGGGCAGTAAGTGACCCAGTAATGAGGGCAGTTATAACTGAGACACAGGTTTTGAGCCTTGCGTTCTGCTACTGAAGTACTAATTGAGGGACACGGGTTTCTAGCTCTGCGTCAAGCTTCGTGTGAGATGCGGGCTTTGGACTTTGCATCTTGGCACTGCAATAATGTTGAGACGCGGGTTTTATGTTGGTCCAAAAGGTTACACTCTCCATTTATATACGTTTTGATGATGACAAAACATATAGAAGCTATTTGGTACTAATAAAGATTCTAGAATGAATTTCAGGTTTGTACAAGTCTTGATGACTTTAAGCATGTTGCAAGGTTATTGGCGCTTAAAGCATATTGATAGGTTGATGATGCAAGAGGACTCTTTCATACGAGAGGAGGCTCTAGCTCGGCAATGCGGTTCAGAGACACCTTCCTATATAGTTTTTATATTTTAGTTTGTTAAAGGATAGTATATAGTGTTGAAGCTCAAATTCCCCACACACAAAAAATTGCACGTGTTTTCAAAAGATTATTTTTGTTTCTTGTGTAAAATACTTTAGTAGACCTATTTCAAGTATTTACAAACTCAGTTTATTGTATTTTACAAAGTCTTGACAAAAATCTTTTTTTTTAAAATAAACTTATCTTCAAAAACATTTCCTTAAAAATTCTGTTTTGACCTGTTGCGGTCGACCGGCTCTATTACAGGTCAAAACGGTCGACCGAACGTCGACCGCAGTTCTGACCATTGGGTGCATGCATGTGTGCACGTTATCCGGTCGACCGGGCGGTCGACAGGACCCCATATCGGGCGACCGAGCGGTTAACCGACTGATTGCACCTAACTCTCTGTTTGGGACGGTTGATCGGGCGGTTGACCGGAGCCTGCTAACGGTCAGAAATTTTTGAAAACCCGTCGACCGGCCGGTCGACCGTCAGTGTATTATCGGCCAAGTGGCTAGTTTTTTAAACATGTTTTAAAACGTGATTTTAGGCTGGTTTTGGGTCTTATCCTTCCTAATTAATCAAATTATCATTTACCCTTTAATCCCTACTTATACCCTATAAATAGAGGTGGATGGGGTTGAGGAGATACAACAACATTTGCAAAGAAATCAAAAGTTTGAGTGTTCTTGAAAGAAGTTTTCATTTTCAGTTTTTGTGCTTTAATCTCTGATTTTTCTCTGAAGTTTTTGAATCAAAACTCTCTTCTACTTTGTTTTATTTTCTACTTACAAACCTTGAGCTTCAATCCTATACATTATTCTCTAGGGTTTTGTAAAGAAAAGTTTTTCAAAAGAGAGTTTGTGGTCTTTTGATCACCAAGTGCTTATTGTATTTGTGGCTCCACTACCTCTCGAGTAGAGGAGTGTGATTGAAGAGTTGGGTACTCTATAGTGGTTGTAATCCTTTATGGAATTTCTAGTGGATTGGAAATCCTTCTGGGTGAAGGCGGGGACGTAGAGCAGGGTGCTCGAACCTCAAAACAAATCTTTGTGTTTGCGATTGGTTTACTTGTGTTATTTGCTTGCTTTTCATTCATTCCTATATTGTCAATCTATACTCTTACAACAAGATTGCATTGCGCACCTCAAACTCTTATTTAGAGGAATCACGAGGAAGGAGTTCAGAGCCCTTCACGGGGTATTGACTTCTAATCTTGCTTTGAGTGATTATTACATCATCTCATTTTTAAATTTGTTAAATGATTAGCATTATCACCTATTCACCCCCTAGGTGATTTCAATTGGTATCAGAGATAGGACTCTAGTTTTTGGCGTCACATCCTTAGAGAGATCCTATTTATTACTAATCACTATTTTCATACATTCATTCATACACTAGTAAAGATGGCCGATAACATTAAGACCCCTCCCAAATTTGATGGACTTAACTTTCCCATATGAAAAGTTAGGATGAACATTTTTCTACAATCTCTGGGTAACCTAGTTGCTAAGTCTTTAACTAAGCCTTTTAGTAAACCCGAAAGTGAGGAGGACACTTGGTCCGATCTTACCTCCAAGGAATTTGATGTTAATTCAAAGGCTCAAAATGTCCCACTTTTAGCATTGAATGAGGATGACTTAACACGAGTTATCCATTTCAAGTCCGCCTATGAGATTTAGCAACACTTGTTGGTCACTCATGAGGGAACATCACAAGTCAAGAGAGCTAAAATTAATCTCTTGCGTTCCCAATATGAATGCTTTAAAATGTAAGAAAATGAATCTATTGATGATATGATTACTAAGTGTACTAAAATCACAAATGCTCTTGCTTCTCTAGGTGATGAAATCAACAACGACCAAAAGGTACGTAAGGTGATTCGTGCTCTCCCTTCATCATGGGAAATCAAAGCTACCACCTTGAAGGAATTGAATGACAAAGACGAGATGGAGCTCATAAGTCTTATTGGAAATCTTAAGACTCATGAGATAGAGAAAAAGGCTAGAGAAGAAGCGGCGCCTTAAAAGAAAAAGTTTATACCTTTCAAGTCTACCTCCAACTATAATGTTGAAGAAGATGAAGAAGATGATGAAGAGCTATCTCTTCTTGTGAAAAATATAAAAAGAATGTACCACAAGAATAAGCTTAATCATAGAAGGCGATGGGAAAGGAAGGAGGAGAAAAAGATCATATGCTACAACTGTCGGAAACCCGGACACATCATGGCCAATTGTCCAGATTTCAAGAGAAAGATATCTACCTCCTTGAAGCAAAAGAAACCATTTGAAAAGAAGGTGTACAAAGCCACTTGGGACTTAGAAAGTGAATCCGAAGATGAAGTTGACACGGCCAATGTGTGTTTCATGGCAAACACACCTAAGGTAACTGCCGAACCTCATGATGATGATAGTGAAATAAGTAAAGAATTGTTATTACAAGCTTTCATTGAACTTTCAGAAAGTTTTGATGCTAAAAAAGAAGATTGTTTAAAATTGAAAAAGGAAAATGAAATGCTTAAAAATCAAATTGCTATTTCTTCAAAAGAAAAGGATGAATTATCTTCTATTCTTATTTCAACACAAAGAGATTTTGATGCCTATAGAGTTGCTTGCAAAGCTAAATATCCTAAAATTGATGAAAATGAGTTTTCTATGTTAAAAACTAGAATAAATGATTTGGGAAATATTTTAAAAGAATGTGCTTTTAACAATACTAAATTAGAAGAAATGTTTTCAAAGAAGCACATGCATACTCCTCTTGTTAAACATGATAAAACATCTAATGCTAAAACCCCATATGTTCATCATGCCAACACATCACATGTCAATCATGCAAAAACATCCCATGCTCAGAAACCACATGCTCATTATGCTTTTATATATGGAAGAATTTATAAATGTACTTATCGTGGCTGAAATGGTCATTTAGCTAAATTTTGTTATGATCATATAAAGAGTATCAATAATCATATTTGGATTCGAAACACTAACGCATTAGGACCCAAGAAAATATGGGTATCAAAATCAAGCTTTAAATTATTTGATATAGATACACACCAAGACTCCAAGACGTAAGGAGAGGTGGTACCTTGATAGTGGTTGCTCAAGGCATATGACATGGGACATTAACAATTTCGTAACCCTATCAAGGTACGTTGAAGGTGGCACCGTTGATTGGTAGTCAAAAGTGCATAATTATCATCATATATACCATCGCATTCGCACATTTATTCATATTATTCTGCACATTTATTAATAATTTGTAATTTATTGTGTGCAGGCCTCGAATTATCAATTTAATAATAAATAAAGCCCAATGAAGCCCAAAAGCCCATATTTGAAGCCCAAGAGTCAAAATGCAAATATCAAGTGTCAAAGTGCAAATATACAAGGGCTAGAGTTGCAATTATCAGAGATTAGGGAAGGGTAGACTTCTATCCAACCCTAAACACCTGCAGGATCAGATTAAAAGGCCAAGATAAAGAAGAAATTCGCGGAGAGAAGATTTGAAGAAATCTGGATTAAGGGTAACTTGATTACCAAGTTACCTCGAAAATCCAGATTTAAAAGGCCAGGATTACAATTCTAGAAGCAGGCGCCCCCATGGACGGACCAGGAGAGGCCACGCGCCAAAGCGCGTGGCCAGAAGCCACTAGATTGCCGCGGAACCGCGGCAAAAGCCGCGGATCCGCGGCAATTTGACCTTATCCGGATTCCAAATTTTGTGGCCAGATTCGTCCGGGACTCTGTGGCATTCTGCATCTATAAATAGCACCTGCATTGCAACATACAGAGCGTCCAGCGTCCAACAAAGGGCCAAAAGCTAGGGTTTTAGGTTTTCTTCTAGTTTGTAGTTTAGGTTAAATTTTTGTTTTTCTTTTGTAAACTGAGTGGAGGAAACTTTCATGGAGGAAGGAGTTCCTACTTGTACTGAGGTGACATCGGTGTAAGTTTTACTTTTCCTTCATTGTTAATAACATCTGCTCAAAGTCTGTTTTTGTTTCATCTCTTCTATTTCATGTTATGTTCTTGTTTTCTCTTTTCCTGTTTACTTCTGTTATTTTTCTCTGATGTCTTGCAAACCGTGAGAACTCGACGCTTCGAGACTGCTTAGCCGAAGAAGAGCCCTTGATGGCCTATGGAGATGAACAAGCCGTCGCTTGCCAGTCTTTTCTTTTCGTAGTGTAGATCGCGAAGGTGGACGATCCTATACGCCATACTTGAACGCCTTCCAAAGCAAAGTAAGTCGTCGCAAAAGGATCAAAGGTAAGTAGGACTGAAGAGGTAGGTACGTATTTTATAGTCTTCTTCCTTTCTTCTATTTCTTTAGTATAGATCATCAACTCCACCTTTTCCAATCTATTTCTCCCATCTCATTGTTAATACCACTATTTAACAATAAAAAAAAAAAGATAATTTTTAGAGAAACTTGCTTAACGCTTCCATCGCAGTCCCTCCCTGAGGATCACGACCCGCATAGCCTTGCTACCGCGGATTAGAACTGAGAACTTGCACATCCTATTTTTAAATCTAATACTTTATTTTTGTGTGCAGGAAAAATCAGCCAACAAATTGGCGCCGTTGCCGGGGAGGGACGGTAAGTTATCTCTAAAACAAAAAAATTTAATTTTTAACTAATTCTTTATTCTTTTCTGTTTGCAGGTTTGGAGAACAGGAAACAGAAACTTATCGCAGCAGTGGACATATAGCTATCCTGTGTCTCTGCCCTCGAAGGCAGAGCACGAGGACCTGCAACTTTGCCGCGGAAACGCGGCCAGAGCCGCGGATCCGCGGCAATTGCAGTGAACTACTCACTGAATTTTTTTGCAGGTCTCTGTAAATTAAAATACTGCTTACTGATATATTCTGTTTTGTTCTGTGATACACCTGTAAATTGCTAATAATTCAACAGTAAATCATTGGTTGTTAAAAATAAAAATTGATTAGACGTTTGCATATTAGGCACGTGTCTTTTCAATTATTTTTATTTACTGTTGAAGAGTGCTGGAGAAGCAAGGTACGTACGCATTGCATGTAGAATAGGAATCATCTCTTGGTTGATTATCTGCTTTGAGTGAATTCTATTTATTTATCTTGTACACTTGCACGAATTCATCTTAAGGGCATAACCCATTAACAAGATAAGGTGGGGATTTCATCACCCTTCCTTAGCCCAAAAATCATATCCCAAGCACTCACTAACCCAAGCCTAACTTAAAAATTAGTAGACGTTGGCCCTAGGGACATCTCGGACTCAATTAGGAGATTATCCTAAGGGGGAACGGTGTTGGAAGTTGACTCTTGCCAAATCAGTGTCTAGGAAGGGGATTGAGGGCCGAAAGCTCGAAGTGTGGTGGTTATTTAATTAAGGAACGTCTTTGACGGAAAACCTCCCACCACTCTTGCCCTGACCTGGCTGATTAACTTGTGGTCAAAGTCTGCACCCAACCTCCTGTGGACGGTCTAACCAGTTAGGAGTCGTCTAGGTCATAGGTCTACCCTAACTTAGGTTAGAATTTTTTTTTTGTTTGTTTATTTGTTTGTTGTGTTGGTGTGATATGGCATATAAGAATAATTCCAATTTTAATCCATATTACACCCCTAACTATTATTCGGATATTACCAACCCGGCATACTCTAACTTTGACCAATCTAGTGTGCCGGAATGGTCTTATCCGAATGAATATAACCCACACCCCCCATCTTATGACTATAACTTTCATAATAATTTCAACTCGTCACAGAGTTCATGGGGTTTCGAGTCCCCCGAGTCTAATTCTCAACCAAATTGTCCTCCATATCCATCTAGTCCACATTTTTCCCAAAATTCATACTCAGATCCACCCATTCAGAATAGAACTCCATCTATCTTGGAAATGATGAGTAGGAATGAGTCCAAGCAAAAATCACCATCAATTTTAGACATGATGATACGTGAGTCCACCGACTCACAAATTTATCACGATTACCCGTCCTATTTTCAAGTCCAATCAGAATATGATCCACCTATCGACTATGAAGGGATGCTAGCTGCCATGACTGAGGCTAAATTAGCCCGTGATCATGACATAGATTTGATGGTGGAATGCTTACACCGGCCGGCTGATTCTGATATCGATGACCACTTGATTAGAGCCGACGAACCAAGTTGCTTGGAACAACAAGTTTCTAATTCAGTACCATCTTGTGAACTTGCCGAAACTTCAAATTCTGATAATTTGGCAAGTTTTTCCTTTCCCGAATTAGAACTCGAATGTGACCTAGATTCTCAAATCTATGATCAAGTTCAAATTCCTGAATCATTATTGACTCCTGTTTTGTTACCCGACTTAGGTAATATTTTAGAGTCAGTTTTGATTCCCACATCTATCATTCCTGAACTTGAATCACCATCATTGAGTCACATTCCATTGTGGGAAGATGATTGTGGACTTGAGTTTCAATTTTTTGACTTGGACCCACTTCTCGAACTTAGCCCGACTCCTGAGCCCTTACTTGATTTGAGCTTCTTCCCTGAGTCAGTATTCGTTCCCGTACTTCCCATGTCCAAGTCAATCATTCCATCTTTTCATACTCCATTTTGGGACAAGGAGGTTGAGACAATTAACTCTGAAATTTATTATGAAATTTGGAAATTTGATGGGGTGGAAATTCTAAAAAATGATTATACATATATTTTAGTGGGTTATGTAAGGAAAGTTTCTGGTGGGTTCCACCAAATTATCTGTTATCTTGATTGGGCCGCATTTCGTGGACCAATTAGACCACCTCCGGAACCACCACCCTAAGGTAACTTCCGCCTTCCCTTGTTCTGTTTCATGCATATATGCATTCATTCATACATTGAGGACAATGCATGAGATAAGTGTGGGGGTGGGCTTTACTAACATACTAACATAGGTAGACACTAACAAAATTTGCTAATACAAAAAAATTTTTAAAAAAAAAAAAATGTTATAAAAAGGAAATATTTTGACTTATTTTTTTGAAAGAAATCTAAGTTAGTTTTAAGGATTAGGAAAATCATGATTAGGATTTCTAAAAACTTGGTCAAAATAAATAAATTGTTTAATTTTTAGGTATAGGAGAGAAATTGAATAAATAATTAGTCTTGATTTTTACCTTAATGAAATGTGCATACCAAATGCATATCTAGGATTCTAAGACAAAGACCTTGTGCCTCATAAAAAAAATAATAATAAAAAAAAAAAAGAAAAAAAAAATAATTCACCAATTAAGCTGATACATGTGCCTCAAGAAGCATAAGTATTCATGCCTAAAGGTGAGTAAATAAAATAAAGTCCTTAGTTTTGGGGCCTAATTCACTCGAATTTGAGTTCGCGGGGTGTTTTCTCACTTGGTGCCCTAAAGCCGACTGGTTTGGGAGCCACCGACTTTAAGTTCGCTACATGGGTGGATTAGAAAGTCCGAGGGAACTAAGGAAAAATTACTTAAATGTACTAACAAATCTAATAATCAATTAGTTAGGTATTAGGGCCTCAAGAAGCCTTGATACTTATACGAAAGAAAATTAGATGAGTTATACATGCCAAAAATATATATATATATATATATATATATATTAACACATCTAATAGTCAATTAGTTAGGTATGAGGGCCTCAAGAAGCCTTGATACTTACACGAAAGAAAATTAGATGATGTTATAAAAATAATAATGAGGCATGAGAGTCCAAGTTAAGGAATTCCTAGATTCACAAGGGTGCGTATAACTTTTGGTAACGAAAAAGACTATATTAGAAATTCAATTTTAATCCTTACCTAAAATGGATAACAATTTACTTTATAAAGACTAAGTCTGAAGAATGAATAAAAATGAGGATCCTAAAACTTATAGACTACTTAGTCTCTTCAATAATAATTCAAATATTTTCCTTTTTATGGATTTTGTGGGTGCAATCCGCTGAAAACCCTCACGAGACAACACTCGTCCTCTAGGGTAACCTAGAGGTTTAACGGCTTGTTGCACGTGCTAAGTGCAATCGTGATTCCTACGAAAGTGAGTTAGGTTAGATTAACTTTTTCTTTTCTTTGTTTTTACTCGAGGACGAGCAAAAAGATAAGTGTGGGGGTGTGATTGGTAGTCAAAAGTGCATAATTATCATCATATATACCATCGCATTCGCACATTTATTCATATTATTCTGCACATTTATTAATAATTTGTAATTTATTGTGTGCAGGCCTCGAATTATCAATTTAATAATAAATAAAGCCCAATGAAGCCCAAAAGCCCATATTTGAAGCCCAAGAGTCAAAATGCAAATATCAAGTGTCAAAGTGCAAATATACAAGGGCTAGAGTTGCAATTATCAGAGATTAGGGAAGGGTAGACTTCTATCCAACCCTAAACACCTGCAGGATCAGATTAAAAGGCCAAGATAAAGAAGAAATTCGCGGAGAGAAGATTTGAAGAAATCTGGATTAAGGGTAACTTGATTACCAAGTTACCTCGAAAATCCAGATTTAAAAGGCCAGGATTACAATTCTAGAAGCAGGCGCCCCCATGGACGGACCAGGAGAGGCCACGCGCCAAAGCGCGTGGCCAGAAGCCACTAGATTGCCGCGGAACCGCGGCAAAAGCCGCGGATCCGCGGCAATTTGACCTTATCCGGATTCCAAATTTTGTGGCCAGATTCGTCCGGGACTCTGTGGCATTCTGCATCTATAAATAGCACCTGCATTGCAACATACAGAGCGTCCAGCGTCCAACAAAGGGCCAAAAGCTAGGGTTTTAGGTTTTCTTCTAGTTTGTAGTTTAGGTTAAATTTTTGTTTTTCTTTTGTAAACTGAGTGGAGGAAACTTTCATGGAGGAAGGAGTTCCTACTTGTACTGAGGTGACATCGGTGTAAGTTTTTACTTTTCCTTCATTGTTAATAACATCTGCTCAAAGTCTGTTTTTGTTTCATCTCTTCTATTTCATGTTATGTTCTTGTTTTCTCTTTTCCTGTTTACTTCTGTTATTTTTCTCTGATGTCTTGCAAACCGTGAGAACTCGACGCTTCGAGACTGCTTAGCCGAAGAAGAGCCCTTGATGGCCTATGGAGATGAACAAGCCGTCGCTTGCCAGTCTTTTCTTTTCGTAGTGTAGATCGCGAAGGTGGACGATCCTATACGCCATACTTGAACGCCTTCCAAAGCAAAGTAAGTCGTCGCAAAAGGATCAAAGGTAAGTAGGACTGAAGAGGTAGGTACGTATTTTATAGTCTTCTTCCTTTCTTCTATTTCTTTAGTATAGATCATCAACTCCACCTTTTTCCAATCTATTTCTCCCATCTCATTGTTAATACCACTATTTAACAATAAAAAAAAAAGATAATTTTTAGAGAAACTTGCTTAACGCTTCCATCGCAGTCCCTCCCTGAGGATCACGACCCGCATAGCCTTGCTACCGCGGATTAGAACTGAGAACTTGCACATCCTATTTTTAAATCTAATACTTTATTTTTGTGTGCAGGAAAAATCAGCCAACAACCGTCACCTTCAGAGATGACTCCAAGGGCACCATCATCGGTATAGGTAACATTAAGATTGATACATCTCCTTAATTGAAAATGTAGTTCTTGTTGATGGGCTTAAACATAATTTACTTAGCATTAGTCAACTATGGGATCGTGGTCTCAAAGTTATTTTTGATGAATCTTCTTGCAAAATTTTTGATAGTAAAACCAATGAATGTATTCTCACTGGATTTCGTGAAAATAATGTCTACATCATTGATATGCTTAATTTGGATTGCACTACAAAATATTTAAATGCTTTTGATGAGATTTCATGGTTATGGCATAGAAGATTAGGCCATACTTCTTTTGATCATCTTACTAGAATAAATTCTAAGGAATTGGTGAAGGGTATTCCTTATTTGAAATTTGAAAAAGATCGCATTTGTGGTGGTGCCAACTTGGGAAACAAACCAAGTCTTCTTTCAAACTAATCAAGGATATCATGACATCTAAGCCATTAGAATTGATTCACATGGATCTTTTTGGACCAACTAAAACTAAAAGCTTAAATGAAAATAGATATGTTTTTGTTTTAGTCTATGATTTCTCTCGTTTCACTTGGATTTTCTTTTTGGAGCATAAAGATCAAACTTTTTCACATTTCAAGATTTTCGAAAAAGGGTTAAAAAAGAAAAGGGTTTTTCGATTTTACGCATAAGAAGTGATAGAGGTGGTGAGTTTGTCAACCAACTCTTCATGACTTATTGGGATGAAAAAGGAATTAAGCATGAAATGTCATGTCCTGGAACTCCACAACAAAATAGAGTAGTTAAACGGAAGAATAGAACTCTTCAAGAAATAGTTAGGACTATGATAAGTGAATATCGGCTCCCTCAATACTTATGGGCCGAGGCCGTAAACACCGCATGCTATATATCCAACCAAATTTATTTATGTAAAAATACTTCCAAAACTTCTTTTGAAATTTATCATTTAAGAAAACCAAATGTTTCATACTTTAAAGTTTTTAGATGCAAGTGTTTTGTTTTGAACAACAAAGATAATTTGGGTAAATTTGATGTTAAGGCTTATGAAGTAATCTTTGTTGGCTATTCTAGTACTAGCAAAGCTTATAGAGTGTTCATTAAATCATCTCTTACTATTAAAGAATCTATGCATGTTAAATTTGAGGAATCTAATGCATTTGTTGAGAATGTTGAAGAGACTGACTCATTAGGTGAGGACAAGGAGAAAATATCCTTGAAGGACTCACCCATCCAAGAAGACAAGCAAGAACCTAATGATGAAGTTCAAAAAGATGAAGTGGAACCATCACAACCACTTCCTAAAGATTGGAGATACGCCTCAAATCATCCCAAAGATCTCATCATAGGTGATGTATCAAAGGGGGTAACCACTCGCTCCAAACTCCATGATTTGTGTGGGCATTATGCATTCATATCTCATTTTGAACCCAAAAACATCCTCGAAACCGAGGGTGACTCATATTGGTTGCTCGCTATGCAAGAAGAGCTCAATCAATTTGAGCGCAACTAAGTTTGGCACCTTGTTCCTAGACCCCATGATAGATGATTGTATATATATTTTGTATTCTTTTCATTACACTCCAACATTTATCATGTAATAAATCTGCTAATTTACTTGTCTTAAATATCTATTTTGCAGAAGATAATAATGAAGAGAAAGAGGATTAAACTAAATAAATACCAGTTAAAATCAGATTTAACTGGATCTATTTGGTTAGCTGAGGATGATCCTAGATCTAGTTAGAACAAATCAAGAATTGGGATAAATGTTCAGCTGAAGATCAGAGCAAATCAGAAAGATAACACCAAATGGAAACCGATAAAATTCAGATTTTTATAAATCCATTTTGATTAGCTAAAGATCAACCAAGGATAATATCAAACGCAGAGAGACAAATGGATAGAGAGAAGATCAACGGATGAGATGAAGCAAGTTTGACTCAGATTCTAATTGGATACATTTTAGTATTTGAATCATAACTTTCGTTACCGAATCTCAAATCTGATGATTCAAGATGATCCAGAAAGCAGACTCATAGGGATACAATTCTTATATTGATCATTATTTCTAATTCTGACATTTGATAAGTGATATTCAGTAATTAACACACCAACAAACTGCAAATCAGAGCTGAATATCTACATCAAATCAAGTTTGAAGATAAGGGGAGGATTCAAATTCAGAAATAGTCAGCTTTCCTATCTTTATATTTCTTTAGCCTCTGTATTTCTTCTATAAATACCTGCAATCTCAAAGGCAAAGAACGACGAAGCAGAGAGCAGAACTTAGGATAATTTGCAGTTTGTAACTTAGGTTTTTAGTTTTCTTTTTATGTAATTTTTACTTTTTGTAACTGAGAGGAGAGACAACTTTCATGGAGGAATGAGAGCAAGCTTGTACTGCAGGTGACACCAGTGTAAGTGATCTCTTCTTTCATTTTTATTTAAATTGAATCAAAGTTTCTTTTTCTTTCTTTACTCTTGTTTTCTTTTACTCTCCTCTGATGTGTTGCAATCCAAGAGAATCCGATAGCCTCGAGACTGCTTAGCCGTTGCAAGTGCCCTTGATGGCCTATGGTGATGAACAACCCTTCTCTTGCTAGTATAGTTTGCCCTTTTATTCGTGGTGTAGATCGAGAATGGGGAAGATCCTATAAGCCATGCTTGATTACCTTCAAAGACAAGGTAAGTCGTCGCAACGGATCCAAGGTATATGAGCACTAAAGAGGTAAGTAACTTTTAGGTTATCTTTCTTTTCTTTTATTCTTTAGTTTTAATATCACAAGCTCCAACCATCTTTATCACTCTTTTCCATTTCTTTGTATATAATCTACTTTTCATTTTTTCATCTTCTTAATCTACCATCTTCTTCCTAATTTGACTTGAACTCTTTTTCATTTCTTTTTAAGAACTAAAGAAGAACTTCAACCATATTTTGTATCTTAAAAAAAGACTTACTAAAAAGCTTCCATCGCTAGTCCCTCCTTGTGGATCACGACCCGCATAGCCACTTGTTATTGCAGTAGAATTGAGCACCTTGCATTACTGTTTTAAAGTTCTGAAATTTGTATTTTTTGTGCAGGTAATCCTCAATCAAATTTTGGCGCCGTTGCCGGGGAGGGACAGTAAGCAATTCTCTTTAAAAGTTTACATTTTTGGTTAACTTTCTTCTTTGTTATTTTTGTACAGATTTAACAATAAGGAATTCTTGCTGCAGTGGACACATAAGTGGCCTTGGACTTTACTCAAGAAAGCAGAGCCAAGAAGCCCTCAGATTTGTTACAGTCCTGTAGCAAACTGAGTGAACTACTAATCTTTATTTTCTGCAGGTTGGCTGAATTACGTAGTTTAAATATCTGTACCATTTATCTCCTTATTTGACTCACTGTATATACATTTTTAACACAACAATAAAAAGTTGATTGTAAATTCTAAAAATGATTTAGACTTTGCATTTAGGCACGTGTCTATTTCATTTCATTTTCTATTTACTGTTGAAGAGTGCTGGAGCCAAGGTATGTGTGCATAGCATCTAGTATAAGGTTCATTCTTGTATGAAATATTACTTGAATGTAAGGGCTTGTCTTATAAATAAGATAAGGCGGGGAAGTCATTACCCTCCCTTAGCCTACCAATAATCTCCTCACTCACTAACCCAAGCCTAACTAAAATGAGTAGACGTTGGTCCTAGGGACATCTCGGACTCAATTAGGAGATTATCCTAAGGGGAATGGTGTTAAAATTTGACTCCTGCCAAATCAGTGTCTAGGAAGGGGATTAAGGGCCGAATGCCCGAAGGTTCGTGGTTACTTAATTAAGGAACGTTTTTGACGGATAACCTCCTGCCAATCTTGCCCTGACCTGGCTGATTAGCTTGTGGTCAAAGTCTGCATTATACCTCCCGTGGACAGTCTAACCAGTTAGGAGTCGTCTAGGTCATAGGTCTACCCTAACTTAGTTTAGAATTTTTTTCTTTTTATTTGTTTGCTTATTTGTTTGTTTTTTTCTTTGTTTGTATTTTATTGTGTGATATGGCTTATAATAACAATTTTTCTAATTTTAATAGTAACCATATTACACACCAACCTCTTTTCGGATATTACCAACCCGGCATATCATAACTTTAACCAACATAGTGTGCCAGATTGGTCTTATCCGAATTAATATAACCCATGTCCCCAATCTTATAACCATAATTTTCAGAATAATTTTAACTCTTCACAGAGTCTGTGGGGATTCACCTCCCCCGAGTCCAATTTGAACCAACTTGTCCTCCTTAACCATACTCAGTTCCACCAGTTCAAAATAGAAAACCATCAATTTTGGAAATGAGTATGCGTGAGTCCAAACAACAATCACAAAATCTGATGGACTCACAATTTTATCACCAATTCCAAAACAACACTTCATCTTTTCAAAACCAATCACACAAAACGATGAACCTACAACTATGAAAAGATGCTTAAAGCCATGATTCAAGCTCAAAATGCGCGTAATCATGACATAGATATGATGGTCCAAACTCTACGTTCTCACTGTTTGGCCAGTTCTGATGTCGTTAACCATTCTGTTAGAGCTGAAGAGTCATGTTGTTTTGGAAAACAGGTTCCATTTCAGCACAATCATTTGAATTGCCCAAACTCTAAATTTTGAAAATGATATTGACAGTTTGACAAGTTATTCCTTTCCTGAAATAGAATTTGAAAATGAATATGATCCTGAACCTCAACTTAATGATTCAATTCTACTTCCTGATTCAATAATGACTCCGGTGTCTTCACCTAATTTCAATCTTTTTTCCGGATCAACATTGGATCCTGTGCCAATTCATAATGAAATTGAATCGCCCATCTTTGATGATCATTTTATTGAACTTGACAAATTTCATACTTTTGAAAGTCTCATTGACAAATTAGCAAGTTCTCATTTTTATGAAATTGAACTCAATGAGAAAGGTAACCTAGATTCTCCAATTTGTGATCCAGTTCAAATTTCCGAATCAATATTGACTCCTATTTTGTTACCCGATTTGAGTAATATTTAGAGTCAGTTTTGATTCCCACATCTGTCATTCTTGAACTTGAATCACCAATATTAAGTCACATTCCATGTGGGAAAATGAATGTGGACTTGAGTTTCAACTTCTTGATTTGGACCCACTTCCGAACCAATCTCGACTCCTAAACCTTTACTTGACTTAAGTCACTTTCCTGAGTCGGTATTAATTCTCATATTTCCTTAGTTCAAGTCAACCATTCTTTCTTTTCGCGCTCCATTTTGGGATAAGACGGTTGACAAAATTGACTCTGAAATTAATTATAAATTTGGAAATTAGATGGGGTTAAATTTTTAATAAAAATAATTCATATATACATCATTTTAGTGGGTTATATTAGAGAAATTTCTGGTGGGTTCCTCCGAACTCCATGCAAAATCGATTGGGCAGCATTTCGTGCACCAATCAGATCACCACTGGAGCCACCACCTTAAGGTAGTATTTTCCTTCCTTGTCTTCTTTTTCATGCATCTATGCATTAATTCATACATTGAGGACAATGCATGAGATAGGTGTGGGGGAGGGTTCTAACATAACTTAGATTTTTCTTTTTATTAAAAAACAAAAAAAATTTTATTTTTTATTTTTAACATTTTCTTTACTTTTAAAAACTTTTTGAAAATAGAAACAATATTTTGACATATTTTTTGTAAGAAATTAAGTTAATTTTAAGGAATAGGAAAATCAAAATTAGGATTTCTTGAACTTGGTCAAAATACGATTATTTGTTTGATTTTTAGGGTTAAGAAGACAATTTGTCAAAGTAATTTAGTCTTGATCTTTACCTTAATGAAATATGCATACTTCATACACTTACATACTTAGGGTTCAAAAAAATGAAGATTCTTATGTCTTATGAGAAAAAAAAGAAAAATATATCTATGAAAGATGAACAAATCTAATTATTTATTAGCTAGGTGCTTTGGCCTAAGTAAGCCTTGGTATTTATACGAAAGATGATTAGATAAGTTTGAGAAAAAATATAAAAAAAAAATCTTCTGATTAAGCTGGGTATTTGTGCCTAATAAAACATAAGTATTCACGCCTAAAAGTGATTCATATAATAAAATCCTTAGTTTTGTGACCTTGTTTGCTCGAGTCTTAAGTTCTTGGGGTGTTCTCTCAGCCGGTGCCCTAAGACTGTTTGGTTTGGGAGTTATCGATTAAAGACTCGTTACATGGGCAGATTAGAAAGCCTAATAGAACTAAGAAATAATACTACCAAAAATATATATAAATAAATAAGGTATAAGAGTTAGAGTTAATGAACCCTTAGTCAAAATTTTCACGGTCACAAGGTGCATATGACTTAGGATAAAGTAATAGACTAGATGAGAAGTACAATTTGACTCCTTCCTTCGATTGATAACAAATTTTTGAATAGAGACTAAGTTTAGGAATGAAAAATTCGATTTTCTTATAACTTATAGATTACTTAAAACTTACAATAATATTCAAATATTTTTTCTTTCAAAATGTGTTTCAAAATACTAACATTTTTCCCTTTCTTTATGGATTTTGTGGGTGCAATCCACTGAAAACCCTCACGAGACAAAACTCGTCCTCTAGGGGTAACCTAAAGATTTAACGGCTTGTTGCACAAGCTCAGTGTAATCGCGTGACCTGCGAAAGTGATCTAATAATCTTTAGTTTAGTTTTTGTAATTTTTCTCGAGGAAGAGCAAAAGATGGGTGTGGGGGTATGATTGTACATATATTTTGTAATCTTTTCATTACACTCCTATATTTATCGTGTAATAAATCTGCTAATTTTCTTGTCTTAAATATCTATTTTGCAGAAGATAATAATGAATAGAAAGAGGATTAAACTAAATAAATATCAGTTAAAATCAGATTTAACTAGATTTATTTGGTTAGCTGAGGATGATCCCAGATCTAGTTAGAACAAATCAAGGATTGGGGCAAATGTTCAGCTGAAGATCACACCAAATCAGAAAGATAACACCAAATGGAAACCGATAAAATCAGATGTTTATAAATTCATTTTGATTAGCTAAAGATCAAGCAAGGATAATATCAAATGCAGAGAGACAAATGGATAGAGAGAAAATCAACGGATGAGATGAAGCAAGTTTGACTCAGATTCTGACTAGATACATTTTAGTATTTAAATTATAACTTTCGCTACCGAATCTCAAATCTGATGATTCAAGATGATACAGAAAGAAGACGTATAGGGCTACAACTCTTATGTTGATCACTATTTCTAATTCTGTCATTTGATAAGTGATATTCAGTAATTAACACGCCAACAAACTGCAGATCAGAACTGAATATCTACATCAAATCAAGTTTGAAGATAAGGGGAGGATTCAAATTCAGAAATAGTCAGCTTTTTCTATCTTCATACTCCTCTAACCTCTGTATTTTTTCTATAAATACCTGCAATCTCAAAGGCAAAGAACGACGAAGCAGAGAGCAGAACTTAGAATAATTTGTAGTTTGTAACTTAGATTTTTAGTTTTCTTTTTATGTAATTTTTACTTTTTATAACTGAGAGGAGAGACAACTTTCATGGAGGAATGAGAGCAAGCTTGTACTGCAGGTGACACCAATGTAATTGATCTCTTCTTTCATTGTTATTTAAATCGAATCAAAATTTCTTTTTCTTTCTTTACTCTTGTTTTCTTTTACTCTCCTCCGATGTGTTGCAATCTAAGAGAATCCGATAGCCTCGAGACTGCTTAGCCGTTGCAAGTGCCCTTGATGGCCTATGGTAATGAATAACCCTTCTTTTGCTAGTATAGTTTGCCCTTTTATTCGTAGTGTAGATCGAGAATGGGGAAGATCCTATACGCCATGCTTGTTGCCTTCAAAGACAAGGTAAGTCGTCGCAACGGATCTAAGGTATATGAGCAATGAAGAGGTAAGTAGCTTTTAGGTTATCTTTCTTTTCTTTTATTCTTTAGTTTTAATATCACAAGCTCTAACCATCTTTATCACTCTTTTCCATTTCTTTGTATATAATCTATTTTTCATTTTTCTATCTTCTTAATCAACCATCTTCTTCCTAATTTGACTTTAACTCTTTTTCATTTTCTTTTAAGAATTAAAGAAGAACTTTAACCATACTTTGTATCTTAAAAAAGACTTACTAAAAAGCTTCTATCGCTAGTCCCTCCTTGTGGATCACGACCCGTATAGCCACTTGCTATTGCGGTAGAATTGAGCACCTTGCATTACTGTTTTAAAGTTTTGAAATTCTGTATTTTTTGTGCAGGTAAACCTCAATCAAATTTTGTAGGGTTCTAACATAACTTAGGTTTTTCTTTTTTTAAAAAAATGAAAAAATTTTGTTTTTTATTTTTTTAACATTTTCTTTACTTTTAAAAAGTTTTTGAAAATCGAAACAATATTTGACATATTTTTTGTAAGAAATTAAGTTAATTTTAAGGAATAGGAAAATCAAAATTAGGATTTCTTAAACTTGATCAAAATAAAATTATTTGTTTGATTTTAGGGTTAGGAAGATAATTTGTCAAAGTAATTTAGTCTTGATCTTTACCTTAATGAAATTTGCACACTTCATACACTTACATACTTAGGGTTCAAAAAACGAAGATTCTTATGCCTTATAAAAAAAAAAAGAAAAATATATCTATAAAAGATGAACAAATCTAATTATTGATTAGCTAGGTGCTTTGGCCTAAGTAAGCCTTGGTATTTATGTGAAAGATGATTAGATAAGTTTGAGAAAAAAATATAAAAAAATCCTCTGATTAAGCTGGTATTTGCGCCTAATAAAGCATAAGTATTCACGACTAAAAGTTGTTCATCTAATAAAATCCTTAGTTTTGTGACCTTATTTGCTCGAGTCTTAAGTCCTTGGGGTGTTTTCTCACCCGGTGCCCTAAGACCATTTGGTTTGGGAGTCATTAATTAAAGGCTCGTTACATGGGCAGATTAGAAAGCCTAATAGAACTAAGGAATAATATCACCAAAAATATATATAAATAAATAAGGCATAAGAGTTAGAGTTAATAAACTCTTAGTCAAAATTTTCACGGTCGCAAGGTGCATATGACTTAGGATAAAGTAATAGACTAGATGAGAAGTACAGTTTGACTCCTTACTTTGATTGATAACAATTTTTTTGAATAGAGACTAAGTTTAGGAATGAAAAATTCGGTTTTCTTATAACTTATAGATTTATTAAACTTACAATAATATTTCTAATATTTTTTTTTCAAAATATGTTTCAAAATACTAACATTTTTCTCTTTCTTTATGGATTTTGTGGGTGCAATCCACTGAAAACCCTCATGAGACAAAACTCATCCTCTAGGGGTAACCTAGAGGTTTAACGGCTTGTTGCACAAGCTCAGTGCAATCGCGTAACCTACGAAAGTGGTCTAATAATCTTTTGTTTAGTTTTATAGTTTTGCTCGAGGACGAGCAAAAGATGGGTGTGGGGGTGTGATTGTACATATATTTTGTATACTTTTTATTACACTCCTACATTTATCGTGTAATAAATCTGCTAATTTCCTTGTCTTAAATATCTATTTTGTAGAAGATAATAATGAAGAGAAAGAGGATTAAACTAAATAAATACCAGTTAAAATCTGATTTAACTGGATCTATTTGGTTAGCTGAGGATGATCCTAGATCTAATTAGAACAAATCAAGATTGGGGCAAATGTTCAGCTGAAGATCATAGCAAATTAGAAAGCTAACACCAAATGGAAATCGATAAAATTCAGATTTTTATAAATCCATTTTGATTAGCTAAAGATCAACCAAGGATAATATCAAATGCAGAGAGACAAATGGATAGAGAGAAGATCAACGGATGAGATGAAGCAAGTTTGACTCAGATTTTGACTAGATACATTTTAGTATTTGAATCATAATTTCTCTACCAAATCTAAAATCCGATGATTCAAGATGATCCAGAAAGCAGACTTATAGGGCTACAACTCTTATGTTGATCACTATTTCTAATTCTGTCAATTGTTAAGTGATATTCAGTAATAACACGCCAATAAACTGCAGATCAGAACTGAATATCTACATCAAATCAAGTTTGAAGATAAGGGGAGGATTCAAATTCAGAAATAGTCAGCTTTCCCTATCTTCATACTCCTCTAATCTCTGCATTTCTTCTATAAATACCTGCAATCTCAAAGGCAAAGAACGACGAAGCAGAGAGCAGAACTTAGGATAATGTGTAGTTTGTAACTTAGGTTTTTAGTTTTCTTTTTATGTAATTTTTACTTTTTGTAACTGAGAGAAGAGACGACTTTCATGGAGGAATGAGAGCAAGCTTGTACTGTAGGTCACACCAGTGTAAATGATTTCTCCTTTCATTGTTATTTAAATCGAATCAAAGTTTCTTTTTCTTTCCTTACTCTTGTTTTCTTTTACTCTCCTCTGATCTGTTGCAATCCAAGAGAATCCGATAGCTTCGAGACTGCTTAGCCGTTGCAAGTGCCCTTGATGGCCTATGGTGATGAACAATCCTTCTCTTACTAGTATAGTTTGCCCTTTTATTCGTAGTGTAGATCGAGAATGGGGAAGATCCTATACGCCATGCTTGATTGCCTTCAAAGACAAGTAAAGTCGTCGCGACGGATCTAAGGTATATGAGCACTGAAGAGGTAAGTAACTTTTAGGTTATCTTTCTTTTCTTTATTCTTTAGTTTTAATATCACAAGCTCCAACCATGTTTATCACTCTTTTCCAATTATTTGTATATAATCTATTTTTTATTTTTCTGTCTTCTTAATCTACCATCTTCTTCCTAATTTGACTTTAACTCTTTTTCATTTTCTTTTAAGAACTAAAGAAGAACTTTAACCATACTTTGTATCTTAAAAAAAGACTTACTAAAAAGCTTCCATCGCTAGTCCCTCCTTGTGGATCACGACCCGCATAGCTACTTGCTATTGCGGTAGAATTGAGCACCTTACATTACTGTTTTAAAGTTCTGAAATTCTGTATTTTTTGTGCAGGTAAACCTCAATCAATAGACCAATAATTGGTACTAAGTGAATTTTTAGGAATAAGTTGGATGAGTCAGTAATGTTGTTAGGAATAAGGCTAGGTTAGTGGCCCAAGGTTACACTTAAGTTGAAGGAATCAACTTTGAGGAGACCTTTGCACCCGTAGCACGAGTAGAAGCCATACGGATCACACTAGCTTATGCATCCTATAAAAATTTTAAACTTTTTCAAATGGATGTAAAAAGTGCATTTTAAATAGTTTTATTGATGAGGAAGTATATGTTGAACAACCCCTCGAATTTGTGGATCATATACATCCAAATTTTATTTTCAAACTAGATAAAGCATTGTATGGTTTAAAACAAGCTCCAAGAGTTTGGTATGAAAGGTTTTCTAATTTTCTTCTATCAAATGATTTTGTTAAAGGTAAAGTAGACGCAACATTATTTACTAAGCATGTTGGTAGTGACATTCTTATAGTACAAATATATGTTGATGATATAATCTTTGGTTCTATTAATGAATTACTTTGCAAGGAGTTTGAACAATGTATGCAATGTGAATTTGAGATGTCATTGATGGGTGAATTGAACTATTTTCTTGGACTCCAAATCAAGCAAAAGAAAAATGCGTGATGGGATCTTCATATGTCAAGCCAAGTACGCTAAGGAATTCATCAAGAAATTTGGGCTTGAAGACTTAAAAATTTGCAACACTCCCATGGCTACTACCACCAAGTTTGATAAGGATGACCAATATAAGTGTGTTGACATAAAATTATATAGAAGCATGATTGGTAGTTTGTTATATTTAACGGCTAGTAGGCCGGATATTATGTTTAGTGTGTGTCTTTGTGCTAGATTCCAATCTTGTCCCAAAGGATCTCATTTAATTGCGGTAAAACGCATTATTCGTTATGTTAAGGGCACTATTAGAATGGGTCTTTGGTATCCGGAGACCGGAGAATTCTCAATGACGAGTTTTTCGGATGCCGCTATGCGGGTTATAGAGTGGATAGAAAGAGTACTAATGGAACATGTCAATTTCTTAGTAATTGTCTTGTTTCATGATCTTTCAAGAAATAAAATTCGGTAACCCTCTCAACCGCCGAGGCAGAGTATGTTGCGGTGGGGGCTTGTTGTGCTCAAGTCTTTTGGATGAAACATACTCTCCTTGATTATGATTTGCATTATGACCATATCAAAAATTTTGTGATAATATTAGTACTATTCATATGACTAAGAATGCAAATCTACATAGTAAGACCAAGCACATTGAGATTCGATATCACTTTCTTAGAGATCATTTTGAGAAAGATGATATTGATATTGATTATGTTTCTACTGATTTTCAACTTACCGATATTTTCACTAAATCACTTGACTTCAATAGATTTTCTTTTATATGTGGTATACTAAATGTTTGTGTTATTGACTAAAGAAGTTTTCTTACTATCATATTCCTTTTTGATGTATGACAAAAAGGGGAGAAATGTGCTGTTTGTTTATGTTTTATGTTTTATGTTTGGTTTTATGTTTGGTGTTTTCAAAATTCTCTCATAATAAGTTATTTTATACTTGTTTAATATAGCATTATTTGAGGGGAAGTTTTTACCTCACTTTTATATCTTGTGTTATACCTTATATGTTTTGTCATCATCAAAAAGGGGGAGATTGTTGGCCCAAAAGGTTACACTCTCTATTTATATACGTTTTGATGATGACAAAACATATAAAAGCTATTTGATAGTAATAAAGATTCTAGAATGAATTTCAGGTTTGTACAAGTCTTGATGGCTTTAAGCATGTTGCAAGGTTATTGGCGCTTAAAGCATATTGATGGTTGATGACGCAAGAGGACTCTTTCATAGGAGAGGAGGCTCTAGCTCGGCAACGCGGTTCAGAGACACCTTCATATATAGTTTTTATATTTTAGTTTGTTAAAGGATAGTATATAGTGTTGAAGCTCAAATTTCCCATACACACAAAATTGCATGTGTTTTTAAAGAATTATTTTTGTTTCTTGTGTAAATATTTTAGTAGACCTATTTCAAGTATTTACAAACTCAGTTTATTATATTTTACAAAGTCTTGACAAAAATCTTTTTTTAAATAAACTTATCTTCAAAAACATTTTGTTAAAAATTTTGTTTTAACATGTTGCGGTCTACCGGACGGTCGACTGGCTCTATTACAGGTCAGAACGGTCGACCGATCGGTCGACCGCAGTTCTGACCGTTGGGTGCGTGCATGTGTGCAGGTTATCCGGTCGACCGAACCCCATGTCGGGTGACCGAGCGGTTGACCGACTGACTGCACCCAACTCTCTGTTTGGGACGGTCGACCGGGAGGTCGACCAGAGCCTGCTAATGGTCAGACATTTTTGAAAATCGGTGATCGGCCCGTCGATCGACCGTCGACCGTGAGTGTATTATCAGCCAAACGTCTAGTTTCTTAAACATGTTTTAGAACGTGGTTTTATTCTCCAAACGTAGTTTTAGGCTGGCTTTGGGTCTTATCCTTCCTAATTAGTCAATTATCATTTATCCTTTAATCCCTACCTATATCCTATAAATAGGCGTGGATGAGGTTGAGGAGAGATACAACAATATTTGCAAAGAAATCAAAAGTTGAGTGTTCTTGAAAGAATTTTCATTCTCAATTTTTGTGCTCTAATATCTGATTTTCTCTGAAGTTTTGAATCAAAACTCTCTTCTACTTTGTTTATTTTTCACTTACAAACCTTGAGCTTCAATCTTATACATTATTCTCTAGAGTTTTGTAAAGAAAAGTTTTTCAAAAGAGAGTTTGTGGTCTTTTGATCACCATGTGCTTATTGTATTTGTGGCTCCACTACCTCTGAACTAGAGGAGTGTGATTGAGGAGTTGGATACTCTATAGTGATTGTAATCTCTGTAAAATTTCTAGTGGATCGAAAATCCTTCTGGGTGAAGGCGGGGACGTAGAGCTTGGTGCTCAAACCTCGAAACAAATCTCTGTGTTTGCAATTGGTTTACTTGTGTTATTTACTTGCTTTTCATTCATTCCTACATTGTCAATCTATACTCTTACAACAAGATTGCATTGCGCACCTCAAACTCTTATTTAGAGGAATCACGAGGAAGGAGTTCAGAGCCCTTCACGGGTTATTCGATTTCTAATCTTACTTTGAGTGATTGTTGCATCATCTCATTTTTAAATTTGTTAATTGATTAGCATTATCACCTATTCACCCCCCTCTAGGTGATTTCATTTTAACCCTCACGTCTATGGTCCTCGCAGTGATGCTGAGAGGCGGGTTTCAACCCTCACGTTTTGGTGCCATGCTGGTGGCCATGATTAACCTTGCATCTAGAGTTTGGATTCTGCTTTTGGATGACTTGTCTTCAGTGATTTTAGACAGCCTATAGGTATCAACAACCACAACTAATTTTCCTACAAAATAGATTCTAATAGATAGGATAGATAGATAAGCTCAAGTATGAGAAAATAAAAGAGTTTGAAAATAAAAAATATAAAGAAAAACTCTTGGGAAAAACTCTAGATTGAAATATAAATAAAGATCAAAATAACTCCCAAAAGACTTTCTCCTTTCCTTGCTTTTTCCAACTCCTTTAAAAACAAATAAAGATAAAATCTTTAAACCCTAAATTCTTTTAAAACTTGCTGTTAAAATACTTAAGAAGATGAGAATTTTTGCTCTTGAAATTGTTAGCTAAAACAACCAAAGAAGTGGGTATTTATAGCCCAAAACTAAATCTGCCCGTTGGTAGCAGCAAAGGGCATTTCTGCCTTCCGGTCGACCGGCCGGTCGATCGGCCAACGGTCAATTTTCTGACCATTGTGCCTACGGTCGATCACCCGATCGATCGTGCCTACCCAACGGTCAAACGCCCGGTCGATCGGCCCCCACCCGAGAGTGGGGTGCTCTCAGTCGGTAGACCGCGCGGTCGACCGGCCAAGTGGGCAGGCCTTTGTGCATGTCTCGTGCACATCGGTCGACCATTTCGGTCACCGGCTCTTGGTCCGGTCGACCTCCAGAGCAATTTGGCTAGGGATTTAAAGATTGAAAAACTTGTCTTTTTATTACCAATTAAATCACATAAAATCACATAAATTTCACAAAAATAAGTTCTTTTATTATCTTTGAAATACAAATACGTGTGACTAAAATTCAACACATATTACAAACTATTTGAACTATTTTTGTGATATGAAATTTGCCTTAAATACAAAAACTGTATTTTCCAAACTATGGATTTGAAATGGAAAACCGCTTTCTCCAAAATTTATGTAAATACAAAAATATGATATTGAAACAACTTGAAGTATATTGTATATGGATAGAATCCAATATACATGAAAGATCTTATATCTATGTCTTTGACATGAAATCCAATATAGGTTAAACTGAAAAAGCAAAGCCAAATAAACTATAAACTTGTGTGTGTATGTGAATTTGAGCATATCAACACTATCTAATCTTTATAATGATCTAAACATACTAAACTAAATACAATACTGAAGTCTTCTTGTAGAACTCCTTCTCCAAGTCGTATCGATCCAAAACGCAATCCAACGAGCTTGACTCCAACCGAGCACTAGATGCGATTTTGACGCGTGAGCTCTTGAATCAACATGTGAAAGCTCCAAAGCACCTTTATTGAAGCTAATCACCTACTAATATCTTGATCAAATATCTGAACTAAATATCACAAGATTATTAGTAAACTATAACTATATGAGTTAATTATCATCAAAACTAGATTGAAGGGCCTCTGGGCCAACAATATTGATATCCACCAGTTTTCCCAACTCGATGTAAGTTGTCTGATTATTACGGATTTTATGTTTATGATTATAGGTTTACGGGGATAACAAGAATAATATAACAATAGAATGAGGAGTGATACATGAGTACTAGATGTTAGGTGTATAACATGTTAATATTATCAAGTCCTCATAAAGGTGATAAACAAGTCAGTTAGTTAACCATTCAGGTGTCAGATGTCATCATAAGTATAATAATACAGCAACCACAGAATTACAACATCATAAAAAAAATAGTACAGGAATCATTTCAAACTCTACAATACCATAATTATATTAATAATAATAGTTATTAAACAATCAAGTGGAGCTAAGTAAGGTTGGAGCGAAACTAGCATACATCGCTATAACACCCCGAACTGCGGGTACGGAGACGTTACTTACGTCTGTATGTATGTCAGAAATACCCTCATATATATACGTTAAGAATCAGTACATGCAAGAAAAAGAGTGTGAAAGCACGGTGGTTATATGATCAACAATAATGATACAAGTACACTATTATCATAGAATGTGATCCAATATTATATGAATGTTACATCACCAAGAGGCGTGAAGTACAAAATACAAGGAGATATACAAGATAAGTAGTACAAAATAGTGTTCTAAAAATCGTTTTACTCATCCTCTTAAACGCTCAGGGGGCCTGAAAGGATAGGGCTTCGGACGGTCAACGTGAATGTATATATGCATGAAACAAATAGGGAAGAAAAATTACCTTATGGTTCTGATTTCTGTGGTGGTCTGATTGATTCACGAAATGTGGCCCAATTCAAAGATTGTGAAATTTGCAGGAACCCAACAGTGACCTCTCTAATATAAACCTATTAAAAGAATGATTAAGTGAATGATCTTATTTAAAAAATTATCCCCATATAATTTCAATTTTTCAAAAATAATTATTGAGTTATTTTATTCAACACCTTTGTCCAAAAATGGAGTGTGATTATTGAAAATGATTGATTTAAGCTCAAATAGAACAGGAACAAATAATGACTTGAGAATTTGACTTAGATCAAGTCGAGATTCAAAAGTGGGAGTCGAAATTGGTTCACTCATGTCCAAACTAAAGAATTGATTTCACACATTTTCCCCATTAGTGAAGTGTGATCATAAAATATTGGTGATTCAATTTCATGGTGAACTGGTACATGATTCATTGGTGACTCCGGAATATGAAAATAATCTGGTAAAGGTATCAAATTCTTTGTTAAATTAAAAAGTGAAATAGAATTACTAACTGGGGGATCAGGATCCCATTCATGCTCAAGTTCAATTTCGGGAAAAGAATAACTTACCAAAATGTCAAGGTGGTTTTTAAAATTTTGGACAAGTTCAAATGAATGAGATAAAATTGAATCTAGAGTTCTAAAACAATATGATTCTTGGGTCACATCAATAGGGTAAGAAATATCGAAATCAGTCAATGATTGATAAGGTAGAGTTTTCTTATTCCTACATGCAACTGTGTTGGCCAATTACCTCTCTTGTGCGTGGATGGACTGGATGGCCATTTTGAGTCTGAATCATATCTTTCATACTCTGTGAAATCGGTTTTTTTGAAAAGTGAGAATGGAGTTTGGTTTGAAAATTGTGGTGCAATTGTGAATCTATTAGATTTTGACTTTATCGCACAGACTCAGACAAGAGTTTCATACTCAATTCCAGGACTGATGAATGTTCATTTTGAATCGGTGAGACTGAAAATGATGAGTATGACTCACTCACGAAAATTTGGTTAAAATGATGAGTCTAACATGTTTTGAAATTGCTGCTCAGTTTCACGAAACACTTCCATACTCTTTTCTAACTCAATAATATTTTTTTCTTATTGGTCCTTCTCCTTTAAATTATCTTATTCAATTATAAAGAATTGGAGAGGATCTTCTCAAATTTTCTTTGGCACAAGAAGATGCATGCTTGGAATTGGTATGAAGTATGCAAAACAAAAAAGGAGGGAGGCTTGCGACTTAGGAGAATAACTGATATATCAGTGTCTACATATATCAGATTATTTTTGAGAATGTGCACCTCAAATAATCTCTGGGCGTTATAGATGTTTATGAGATATATTAAGAATTAGCCTTGGGCATCACTCTCTGCTTCATTAGTAGATTCTGGAACTTGGAAATTCTTGACTGAATCCAAGACAAAAGCATTACAGTTTATGCATCATGATACCCTATTAGAAGCTGGAAATGGACAGGTCACAACTGTGGAATTTTCACATTTCAAAACTGTTGGGATATTGTAAGGAATAAGTTTTCAAATTGGCTCTCTCTCTTCTTAACCTGGTTCCTAATCACAACCCTAAAATGTCCACGTGTTTGATAATTGCACTACATGGCAAGCTTCTTACTAGATATTTCCTAAGGAGTATTGGACTTATACAGAAGATAATTGTTTACTATGCCTGAATGCTGCTGAAACCATTGATCATCTATTCTTCCAATGTCCATTTTCAGCCTACATATGGCAGTTGTGCACGTTGAAACTGGGACTACACTCAGCAATAGGGAATCTACATATCTGCTCTGGCAATTCAAACAATAGTGCACTATAAGTACTTTGGCAAGATTGGTGTTCTTAGCAGCTATTTGGCATATCTGAAGGGAGAGAAACTCAACAGTGTTTCAACATACCAGCAAACACAAAATTCAGGTTCTCAGAGAGTTATATGAGGATGTTAATAAACTTATGATTCATTGTAGCTGGAATGATTCTCCACAAGGAAACTTGGCCACAATACTTTGTAATTGGGGAATATCTTCCTCATTTACTTCATGATTAACATTCTCCATCCCTCTCAGTTCCAGTTTGTATCAGGGTATCAATACTGTTATATCTGACATGTTACTACATTTTTCAATATTACTAGAGCCTAGCATATCAGTGCTTCATGAGCTTTGGTTATCAGTGCATCACTTTATTAGCACAATACTAAGTTTCTTGACTTGCATATAGAAGAGCAAGTGGTCAGTGTACGAAGGCAATGTCACTTTTGTATTTTTTGTTACTTTTGTTTTCTTTCTGTAAAGAAAGTACTACAATGTATACTGAGGGCCTTAGGTCAATCTGAGTCTTTTCTCTTTGTGTACTATAGTAGAAGGTGACGGCTAGGCTGCTCTTCTCTCTCTATAGTTAGATAAGATTGAATTAGAGTAACTTAGCCCTACAAATTGCTCTTTGTACTATTATTTTGCGAGATCAATAAAAATTTATTTATTTTTTAAAAAAATGTATTGATGAGAATTTTAATGATATAAATGAGTGTATATAAATATATGTGTACATATATAATGTGTATATGTGTGTATATACATGTTACTAAGAGATTTGGTTTAGTGATGCAAAAACTAGTCAACTAACATGATAGTATAGTTGACTAATGAGACCATCAATACATGATAAATTGACATTGAATTAGACTAGTCAACTTACACCTCAGTATAGTCTGATCGAGCCAAACTTGCACAAAAAAAAAACAGAAATTTAGAACAGTGCTAGGTCCTCAATTCTACCATATAGCCTAGGGCTAAGGGTCGTGATCCACATGGAGGGACAGCGATGGAAGCATTGTGTAAGTTTCTCTTTTTTAATTTATTGAATAATTAATATTTATCTTTTCAGTTTTATAAAAAGAAAATGTTAAGTTAAGAAAGAGATTGTGGACGAAGAGATCGTGGTATTGTTATATTTTAGTTATAAAAGAAAGGAAACAAAAAGAGATAAAGAAAAGTGTCAAAAATCAGAAATAAAAAGAAATAAAAAAAGAATATTACCTCTACTATTGAACCATAATGAAATTTATCTTAACATGGAGTAAAGCAAAGTAGTAGAAAAGAATAAAGGAAAGTAAGGCTTTGACGAAATTGAGCACAATGAGAAAAGGGGGACCTTCATTTATTGTCACCTTCAATATAAGCTTCTTGAAAAAAAAGATTACAATAGTGTCACTCTATAATAACTCTTCCTTTCTTTTGATCATGTAACTCTCTCTAGCCTAAAAATAAAATAAAATAAAGAAAATAAAAATTACATTAAGAAGAAAAGAAAATCTAAACTAAATATCTCTCTGGAGTGGTATCCCTTTTTGCCTTCGAGGTATGAGGTATTTATAGGAGAAAACCAAAGGGATAGAAAGCGTATGAAGATAGGAAGATCTGGATATTTCTGAGTTTGAATTCTCACCTGATCTTCAAACTTGATTTGATTTATCCAGAAATTCAATTCTGATCTGCAGGCTGTTGGCATTTTGATTGCTGAATATCACTTATCAAATGATAGAATTGGAATGAGTGATCAACAGAAGAATTGTAAGCCTCTAAGTCTTATTTCTGTATTATCTTTAATCACTAAATTTGAGTTTTAGTAGTGAAAGTTATGATTAAAATGCTAAACTATATCCAGCCTAAATCGAATCTAGATTGCTTCATCTCATCCATGATCTTCTCTCTATCCATTTACCCTCTTGAATTTTCAATTTGTCTTCTATAATTGATAAGATATTCACTTATCTTCAGCGAAACAGATAGGGTCTTCAAACAATTCATTTTTCTCTAAAATTAGATAATATTATCGTATCTGATATATCTAGTTTTCAGATAAGAAAGCATCTAGAACCTTTGGATTTGAATCAATCCCTTTCATTTGAACTTTTAAATTTAATTGGATAAATTTCATGATTATCTTCTTCCTATCATACCTTGCATGAATTAGGACATTAAGACAAGTTATTTACAATATTCATTATAGAATATATATAGGAATGTAATAATATTTATGTAATATATGTGTCCAAACACACCCCCACACTTATCTTTTCCTCGTCCTCGAGCAAAATAAAGAGAAAAGAGAAACTAAACTGACAAACCCAACTCACTTTTATAAAAATCACGGTTGCACTTAGCATGTGCAACAAGCCGTTAAACCTCTAGGTTACCCCTAGAGGACGAGTTTTTTTCACGTGAGGGTTTTCAGTGGATTACACCACAAAATCCATAAATAAAAGAAATAAAGTGTTAATATTTTTGAAAATGCATTTGAAGTAAAAAAATTTAAAGTATTAATGTAAAAATTCAAGTAATCTATAAGTCATATGATTATCAAATTTAGTCATTACTAAACTTAGTCTCTATTTGAAAACTTGTTTTCAATTAAGGTAATGATTAAAATTATATTCTCATTTATTCTATTATTTTACCCTAAGTCATTTTCACCTTGTGACCGTGAAAATTTGGCTTAGGATTCTTCAACTCTAACTCTTATGCCTTATTATTTTATTTTCTTTTTTTATTTATAGCGGTAATATCCCTTAGCTCTATTAGGCTTTCTAATTCTCCCATGTAACGAGCCTTAGTCGATGACTCTCAAACCAGATGATTTT
>JAVJIF010017611.1:0-116742 GCA_038442645.1 Agave tequilana
AAGCGACTGCCAACTCTTTTGGGACACATCAGTTGTCCCAGTTTGTTCCTCCTGCTTAGGATTAAGTTTCAACTGGAAAAGCAAGAGACAAGTCTCTGATCTCTTTCATCAGATCGAAAGGCTGGCGAACATAGCTCACTACAATGCAAACTGAAATAAGTTAGCAGTAAGTCAAGGAAAAGCTGCAAAAGTGAAATGCTAAGTCAAATTATTTGGGGCGAAGCAATTTATATCCGATTCAATTGCAGAATGGATTTCAGATTCAGTTAAGCAGAGGATAGCTAGCTTGCACAATGATGATGGGCTAGCTCAGCAAAAGCCAAGTCCTAGCCTTGCCTATATGGCTAAGCCAGACTGATCCTGAGGGACGCAGTCTTAGCCCCACCTATATGGCAAGACTTGGCTCGACCTTGGAGACACTAGTCCCAATTTTTGCCTAAGAGGCGAACTTAGCAAGCATGCAATGATCTTTCTTTGATTCAAAAGATAGCTTCGCTGGGAAGTTGGGAAACAGGGCTGAACCTTTCTCTACAGATCAGTCAGATACAAAATGAAGAACAAGGGAAATCAATCCCTGAGGCAGCTGTTAAAGCTAAATAAGGAAGATAAACTCCCTAAAAGTTATCAGTCATGGTAAAGTCTCTGGACGACCGAGACTCACCAGTTCTTGGCCGGTTATGACCAGAGTGGGTACCCCCACTAGTTCACAACCAAGAGAAGTCATGAACAGACTGCTTCTCTGCAGAGGACCTCAAGTGTCCTATTTATAGGCCTCATGGTCTGAGCGCACCGCTGCGGTTTCAAGCATAAAAGCGTGAACGAATTTAAGACATTTACTGAGCCTTGAGAAAGGGAACGGTTCCCTCAAAAACGCACAAGGGAGGAATGATCTACCTCGTTAATGTAAATTATTGAGCCTTGAGAAGGGGAACAGTTTCCCTCGGAAACGTGCAAGGGAGGAATGATCTCCCTCGTTAATCCAAAAGAAGTTATAATCCTTCTCGTAATTAGCCAAAAGGCTGTTGGCCTCGGAAACGAACGACATTCCAACACAATTGAAAGAAAATCTACTCCGGGAGGCTCGGACGCAGAGCTACCCAGACGCAGAGCTACCCGAGTCGCGAATCTACATGATTCTTTGGCGAATCTATCACAAGCAGGATTAAAAGCGAAGCTGAACTCAACCACCATGTGACGTTCGTACTTCACATACCACCGATAAAAGCAATTCAAAGTATTTCGAAGCCTGAACCATTCCATTGTAGACTTTCGAAAACTTTGAAGGGGGTTTTGTTGACACATTAAAAAAGACAAGATTCTTGACTGGCCTGAACAATGTCTAAACTTGTTAAAATTTACAAAAGACAAGTAACAGACAAGCTGACGATCAGTTCTGTACTTGTTGACATTACAAAAGATAAGTGACAGATAAGCTGACGACCAGTTCTGTACTTGTTGACATTTACAAAAGACAAGTGACAGACAAGCTGATGACCAGTTTTCACTCATCTCCGAGGGACAAAGAAGCAACTTGGACTCTACTAATTTGGTAAAGCGGACAGTGACCCCGGATTGTCTCTAAACAGACCTCAGCAAGTCTAAGATGCTAGCACTTAGTATCACATGAGCCCAAGGGGATAGTCTCGCCTGAGAGGCTAAGATCGCCCAACTTTGCCTTGAAGCCGTTCAAAGTTTCATCAGGGAGCTAACTTATAGCTTCGCCTGAAGTACTCAGTTAACTCCGCAGAGTTAGCTTCGCTCGAAGCCACACGCTAGTCGTACAGAAGGATATTCGATAGCTTCGCTACAGATGTTATCTAGATCGCTGAAGAGCTTTCTTCTGACTTCGCCAGATGCGCCTTCCAGCTCCGCTGCGAGCTCGACGCGAGCAGCTCCGCTGCGGGTCTGTTATGGTCAACCTTTGACAAATTAAATCTCCAGATTAGATCAAATCTATTCAGGATCAAATCCAAATCAAGATCAAATCTGAGATCAAATTTGGCAGTTATTTGCCATGATCTCTTGACTCTCCTAAAACGAGTAAAGGATCAAGGGAGACCTTCTAAGTATATAGAAAGGATCAAAACAAATCAGGAGACAATCTACCTGCTACTTCGCGGAAGCTGATTCTAGCCTCACAGCAAGGCTACCTTCTAGATTTGAACAGATTTGATTCAATCTGTTTTCATATTTTCAAAGGACAATTATACCCATGCTCTCCCTATAAATAGCCCACCAGGGGCACAAGGAGAGAAGACCACGGCAGACTCACGAGAAGACCGCACAAGCTGCGCGAACAGAGAGAGAGGCGGCTAAACAGAGATCTATTCTCTTGCTTCCAAGAATTCAGAGACTTTAGAGAACTGCTTCTCTAATAAGGGTGTTGATACCCTAATATCTTCTTCTCAAGGAATCTCCGAAACCATGCGAGAAGAATCCTAAGCGAAGAGGGTTTTGAGAAGTAACAAGAGGATTCTACCAACCTTCTGTTCTCCGATTCCCCGAACCAGGCGAGACGGGAATCCTATCGATCGCATCATCAAAGGGACAAAGTGGTCGAGCGCTGACTAGACTCCTAGGCACATTCTCCAGAATTTCAGAGGAGATCTACTTGTAATCTTTTTAGAATACTTGTAATTTAGCTCCTCGACCCTTTTTTGTAAGTTTTCCCCTTTACAAATCTATGGAAAACAGTAGTTAGTAGCCATGAGTTTTCTTTTTTATTATTTTAAAAATCAATTCAAAACCTTTTTATCATTTTTCTATTGTTGTTCTCACCAACTTCTAGTTCTTCTTTGTTTCATCTTCTTTTTGTTTTCAAAATCACTTCTCTTTTATTTTCACATTGTTGTTTCATCGCCTTCTTCACCTATGACCTCTTGGATTTCTTTTCTTTCTTCTTTTCACATTTTTTAATAAAGAAGAACTTGTTAACAACCGACATGAACATAAACTGTTAATGCTTATATCGCCTCTTATCTCTGTGGATTCGACTCGTTGAGCCAATGCTATAACGGAAGTATCGAGGAAATATTAGCACACACAAGCTTTTACATTGATTTCATAAAGTATACGTCTTCAAGTGCTTGGTTTCTCCTCGATCATTGCTCCTTACACAACATCAGAGCCTGAACAAGAGGAGAACATTGCTCCACCAATAATCGATCCCTGTTGTTGAGCTTTGTTCATAAAAGTATAGATCAGCAACATGCCATATTAGGAGACTTGGTGACGACGGTCGAGACAGAGCATGTTCTCCTATTTAGATGTCACTAGAGCAAAGTGAAGACCAGTCGGAGCCTGAGACGGAGTCATCTTCAATTCCACCAGCTTTTTCTAGTCCTTCTGCTTCTAACTTGGTGGCGGCCACTGGTTCTGGTTCTTCGACGCTTACCGTTAGGCTGATCTTAGCACCTGACTTCAGCCTTTTTGAGATTGTTGTCGTACACATATTTTACATTCTTTTCATTACACTCCTACATTTGTCATGTAATAAATCCTCTAATTGTCTGTCTTAAATATTTATTTTTCAGAAGATAATCAATAAGAAGATATAAAACCAAATAAAACCCAATTAAATTCTGATTTAATTTGATCTATTTGGTTAACTGAGGATAATCCCAGACCTACTTTAGTTAAATCAGTTTTTAAGGATTTATTCGGTTGTTGAAGATCAAATAAGTATATCATCAAATTCAGAGCCAAAACTGAAAATGTATCAAGAGATAAAGGAGCATCGGAGGGTCAGAGTCCATGCAGCCCTGGATTTGTCCAGATGGCCTGATCCAGGCCGTGGATCCACGGCCAAAGCCACAGATCCGCGGCAATCAAGTAAGATCTGGGGGAGCATTTGCTCCCACTATCTTCAAACGCTCTACCCCTTTTGGTTTTTGCCTATAAATAGTGGGATTTCTGAGGACACAGAGGACGATTTAGCAGAGAGCATAGGCTAGGTTGTAGTTTGTAACTTAGGTAAGTAACTCTCTTTTTATTTACTTTATTGGCTAACGTTCTTCTTTATTCTTGGTGTTTAGTGAATGATATTAAGAAAACAAGAACTGTAATGGACATATAAGTGTCTCTGGACTCAACTCTAAAAAGCAGAGCCCATAAGACCTCAGTATTGACGCGCAAATGCAAAAATCTGAGAAGACTACTCATCTAACTTTTTTTGCATGTTTAGTTTCTCATTTAATATACTCTGCACATACTATCTGACTCAACAGAAAAAAATTGATTATAAATGCTAAAAAAGGTTTAGACTTTGCATTTAGGCACGTGTCTATTTCGTTACATTTTATATTTACTATTGAAGAATGCTAGAGCCAAGGTATGTGTGCATAGCATTTAGTATAAGGTTCATTCTTGTATGAAATATTGCTTGAGTGTTACTTTTTCTATATACTTGTACATTGCACTAAACTGAATTAAGGGCTTGTCCTATAAACAAAATAAGGTAGGGAAGTCATTACCTTCCCTTAGTCCACAAACAATCTCCTCACTTACTAACCCAAGTTTAACTTAAAACTGAGTATACATTGGCCCTAAGGATATCTTGGACTCAATAGGAGATTGACTTAAGAGGAAAGTTGATTAGAATTTGACTTTTGTCAAATCGGTGTCAAAGGTTGGGGATTGAGAGGCGAAATCTTGAAGGCTAGTGGTTTGGCATAATTAGGCTCGTTGCTTAGGCACGGATACCTCCCACTGGTCTTGCCCCTACCTGACTGGTTAAGTTGTGGTCAGATTCTGCAATATACCCGGTGGATAGTCTAACTAGTTAGGAGTCGTCTAGGTCTAAGGTCTACACTAAGTTATGTTAGATTTTTCTTTATTTGTTTGTTTGCTTGCTTGTTTTTATTATTGTTTTTGATGTCTTGGTGATATGGATTACAATCAAAATTATTCCTATGCGTATAATGATCCATACTTCATCCCGACCTCTTTTGAATCGGATATTACCAACCCGACATATCATAACTTTAACTAATTCAGCATGCCGGATTGTTCATATCCGAATCAATACATGCCCTAGTCTTAATATTATGATCAAGACTGAAACAATCATCACTACTCTCAACAGAATCAATAGGGATACAATTCCCCCAAGTCATATTGTCAACTACCATTCCAACATTCAGCTTCAAATTTCCTAGTCATGATCAACCCATAGAATAAAAATTTGAGGTGACTCAGAGTATAGAAGCCATGATTGAGTCTCAAGAATAAAAACTAGAAATGATGGACTCACAATTCTGACAAAACTTTAATTCCAAGATCCTTACTCTATTTTTCGAGTCTCACAACAAGAAGAATAACCTATGGACTTAGATAGGAGTATGAAAAACTTGATTCAGTCTGAAAATAATTTTTTTCCAATCTGTCAATAGGTTAGAGCACAAACGAGTCGTTTGATCAACATAGTGAAAGATAGGATGAGAAAACTCTACCTAACACATTTTTGATCATTCTTGATTGCCCAAACCATATTGATAGGAATGAAGAATCATGGTGTCTTGGAGACTTTGACCAAGATTCAATTTCACCACAAAACCTTGAACTTGAATAATATCAGCCCATTGACAAATTGGTATGTTTTCATTTCAATGAAATTAAACTTGAACATGAATGCGACCCTGACCCACAACTTTGTGATTCAATTCCAATTTTTGAATTTATGTTGACTCTGGTATCCTTACCCAAGTTGGACCCATTTCTCGAGCCAACATTGATTCTTGTATTGATAGATTTTGAAATTGAACCACCTCTTTTGAATAGTTATACTTTATTGATGGAAAAGAATGTGAAATTAAATTCTTTGATTTGGACTCAACTCTTGAACTCAAACCGACTCTTGAACCCAAAGTAGATTTTTTTCGAGTTAGTAATGGTTCCTGAACCTATCACTCTTGAACCCAAGTCAACCAATCCACCAAGTCACATTCTTTTCTTGGACATAGGTATAAACCATATGACTCCGTGATGATTTTCTGAGACTGGTCATGTAAAGGGAATAAGTTTCATGATAGGATCTTTCATGATCCCATTCATATTGTGAATTGTAATTATGTAAATAGAAAAGAGGTTAATAAAGGTGGCTTCTGTGAACCACCACATTATTTTGATTGGGTAGCAACGCTTGGCCCAATCTGACCACCACCGGAACCCCCACCTCGAGGTAACATTTTCCTTCCCTTTTTCTATTTCATGCATTTATGCATTCATTCGTACGTTGAGGACATCGCATGAGATAGGTGTGGGGGAGGGTTCTGACGTAACATAGGTTTTTCTTTTATTTAAAAAAGTTTAACATTTTCTTTACTTTTAAAAACTTTTTGAAAAGAGAAATAATATTTTGACATATTTTTGTAAGAAATTAAGTCAATTTTAAGGAATAAGAGAATCATAATTAGGATTTCTTATACTTTGTCAAAATAAGATTTTTTTGTTTGATTTCTAGGGTTAGGAAAAAAATTGGAAATGTAATTTAGTCTTGATTTTTATCTTAATGAAATATGCATGTTTTATACACTTACACACTTAGGGTTCAAAAACAAAGATTCTTATCCCTTATTAAATATATATACACACACACATACATATCAAAAATCCTCTGATTAAGCTGGGTACTTGTGCCTTATAAAACATTAGTATTCATGCCTAAAAGTGGTCCACATAATAAATAAAATTCTTAGTTTTGTTGCCTTATTTGCTCGAGTTCTTAAGTCCTTGGGGTGTTTTCTCACCCGTGCCCTAAGACTGTCCGGTTTGGATGTCACCGACTAAAGGTCATTACATGGGAAGATTAGAAAGCCTAATAGAACTAAGAAATAATACCACCAAAATATGAAAAAAGAGAAGAAAAGAAAATATGACATAAGAGTTAGAGTTAAAAAATCCTGAGTCAAAATTTAACTGTCACGAAGGTGCATATGACTTATGGTAAAGTAATAGACAAGATGAGATATACAATATGACTCCTTATCTTGATTGATAATAAATTTTTGAATAGAGACTAAATTTAAGAATGAAAAATTCAATTTCCTATAACTTATAGATTACTTGAACTCTTACAATAATACCTCAAATATTTTCTTTCTTTTTCAAAATACTTTTTGAAAATACTAAAACTTCGTTTCTCTTTCTTTATGGCTTTTGTTGGTGTAATCCGCTAAAAATCCTCACTAGACAAAACTCGTCCTCTAGGGGTAACCGAGAGGTTTAACGTCTTGTTGCACGTGCTAAATGCAACCGTGATTCCTATGAAAGTGAGTTAGATTAGGTTATCTTTATTTTACTTTTTATTTGTTTTGCTCGAAGACGAGCAAAAGATAGGTGTGGATGTGTGGTCATACCCGTATTTTGCATTCTTTTCATTATATTCCTACATTTGTTATGTAATAAATCTGCTAATTTTCTTTTCTTAAATGTTTATTTTGCAGAAGATAATCATAAAGAGAAAGAAGATAAAATCAAATAAAACCCAGTTAAATTATGCTTTAATTGGATCTATTTAGTTAACTGAGGATAATCCCAGTCTAGTTCAGTTAAATCAGTTTTTAAAGATTTATTCTGTTAGTTGAAGATCAAACGAGGATATCATCAAATTCAGAGCCAAAAATGAAAATTTACCAGAAGATAAACGAGCATCGGAGGGTTATAGTCCATGCACCCCTGGATCTGGCCAGATGGTCAGATCTAGGCCGAGGATCCGCGGTGAAAGCTCCGGATCTGCGGCAATCAAGTAAGATCTGGGGGCGTTTGCTCCCCCTATTTTCAGACACTCTTCCCCTTTTGGTTTTTATCTATAAATACTGAAATTTCGTAGGACACAGAGGATGATTGAGCAGAGAGCATAGGCTAGGCTGTACTTTAGTTTGTAATATAGGATATTTTCTTTTAATGTAATTTTTCATTTTACTTATGTAAATGAAACTAGAGAGAAGTTTCATGTTTGAAAAAGAAGAAGGTAATTCGAGAAGTGACGCCGATGTAAGTTTCATCATTTCTTCCATTGATACTCTATTTCAAATCGAATGTTGCATTTTTTGGTCTTCTTCTTCTCTTACTCTTCTTCTATTGGATTTTGATAATAATCCAAATGACTCCAATAGCATCGAATTTTCCTTGCCGTTGCAAGTTCCGTTGATGGCTTATGGTGATGGATAGCCATTTCTGTATATTTTCTGCTTTCATTTAAGTTCATAGTTTAAGTCTGAGGACGGGGAAGATTCTATTTGCCATGCTTTGCTCGCCTTCAAGATGAGGTAAGTCTTTGCCAAGAATTCAAGGTAAGTCATAAACTGGAAGAGATAAGTAAGTACTTTTAGGGTTTTTTCTTCCTTTCTATTAATTTTTAGTTTAGATCATCATCATCACCAACTCTCAACTCTATTCACTATTTTCACATTCTTCATAAAAAATTTTTTTTTTCTCCACCTTCTCAGTCTACTACTTTCTTCTTAACTTAACAAAAGATTCTTTTTCATTTTTTACAAGAACTAAGAGAACTTTTAACCATTTTTAGTGAACTTAAAAGAGACTTACAACACGCTTCCATCGCAATTTCCTCCTTGTGGATCACGACCCGCATAGTCACTTGCTATCGCTGTAGTATTGAGAACTTGCACTTCTATTCTTCAATTCTGAAATTGCTGCATTTTTTTGTTCAGGTTTTCCTCAATCAACTGTTCCACTAAAGACTTTTTTCGTGAAGATCGCTCCTTCTGCTTTGTCATTGGCCAGCCCAACTATTCTGGAATCATTTACATTGATCGTGCCTCCGCAGGTTCCACTTCAGCTACCACCCCTCTGCTGCTTGATGCTGATTTCCAGGATGAGTTTGCTGCAGAGCTCGTTGACAGCTTTTATAAAATCTTGAGACGTTGTCTCTCAACAGTTTTGAAGAGTACCCGGACATCATTTGCTTCATGGAGGCTGATACTTTCTAGAGTCATAGAAAGTATCAGGGATGTTGGAGGGATCTCTGTTGTTGCTTCCTTAGAAGAGTTACTCAACTGCCTTAAGGGAGACATCGACGAGTTGAGGAGGTTAAATCAATTGGATCATACTCCGATGGTTGAGGCTGAGTTGAAGTGTCTTCAGAGGAAATGAAAAGAATTATCTAGAGACGTCCAAGGAGGCAGAAGGCATCTCCGAGGAGCTGAAGACTTTGGATGCTCGGGAAGCAGAGATTTCAAAGGCCATCGTCATTTCAAGTGAATCTCTTGAGGGTGCCAAGGACCAGCTCAAGAAAGCAGAGGAGATGACTGCGAGAGCAAAAACTATCATCTCCAAGGCTAAGCCAATGCGTCAAGCTGAAACCATCCGCCTGGAGAAGATGACTGCTGAGAGTGTTCAAATCCAGCACATGAGAGCAGAAAAGTGTACAGCCTTGGCAAAAATCAAGTCCCAATTGGAGAAGATGGGTGCCTCCAACCGGGAGGAACTGAGGTCACAGGACATTCAGAAGGCTGAGGAAGAAAAGAGAAACAAGTTGTCTATTCTTGAAGCAAAGATCCAAGCTTATGAGAGGCAATCCTTATTGTAAAACTCTTGTATCTTTTCTTTCTTTTTCTTCCATCAATCAATAAAATTTTATTGATAATTTGCCTTGCATCTTCTCCTCTTTTTCTTTGCTCTTTGCTTGTCTTGTGCAATTACCCACAAGCAATATAAGTTTTTCATATGAGAAAAACTTAACATGCAAGTTCTTTGGAAAGGACTGAAAGGGAGAAATTTTTCCAAGTAAAATTTCTGAATGAATTAAAACCAAGACTAATATTATTCAGAGGTGACGAACATGGTAAAGTTAGTCTAGGAAAGAGAATTCACTAAGGATAAAAGAGGGTAGGTCTAGGAATCCGTCTGTTCAGAGGTGATTGACTGGACGTGACAGGTTGGGAATCATTAAAAAAGGAGTTCGTTGTTCAGAGGTAACGAATTGAATATAATAGAGGTAAGATAATCCCTACTGGACTAGGGGTGAGATCTAAAATCCATCAGTTCAGAGGTGATGAACTGGACATAACTAATTAGGGATTACCACACTCAGAATTTTATCATTCAGAGGTGACGAACTAGACATAACGACAAAAAAAAGTCTACACTGGATGATTTGGTTATTTGTCAATTTAGAGGTAATTGATTGAACATAACCGATTGAGAAACCATCTAAGTCAGAGCCCTTGTTGTTCAGAGATAATGAACTAACTTGATAGCAAAGAAGTTTATAATGAACTAGAGGACGAAATCCAGACATCGATCAGTTCAGAGGTGACGAATTGGACATAACCGATTAAGAGTTATCGAATTCAGAGACCTACCATTCAAAGGTGATAAATTGGACATGACAGTAAATATAGTCTGTACTGGGCTAGAGAATGATATTTGGCTATCTGTCAGTTCAGAGGTGATTGACTGGATAAAACTGATTGAAAAGCCACCAAGCTTAAAATTTTGTTGTTCAGAGGAGATGAACTGGACATAACGATGGTAAGTTCTGGGATCCGTTAGCTCAGAGGTGACGAACTGAACATACCTGATTAGAAATTATCAGACTCGAGGTTTTATCACAGAGGTGATGAACTGGACATAACGACGAAAAAAATCCCCACTAGACCAAAAATAGAATCCGGGCACTCATCAATTTAGAGGTGGTAAGTTGGACATGATCGACGTAGACTTACCAAATAGCAAGAATTCTTATTCCTGGGATGGAACAAAGAATTTATAGGCTTGCCTGTGTAGTGATCCGCTGTTCAAAGATAAGTATTAACATAACAAAGATTGGAGAGTTAGCCTTTATCTGGCTGCAAAAGAAGCTCATTAAGGACTGTGTTGAGTAGAATCTCACGAGGATTTTTGTGTTCCTTGGGAAAATAATAGGAAAATTGTCAGAGGTAATCATTAACATGACAATTGCAAGCCTTGCTGGTGAGTAAAGGACCCATATGGATTTGAGAAGGAAGTTAGCATTCCTTAAGATTCCCTGGGGAATTCTTTAAAGAGTTGTCAGAGGTAATGATTAACGTGACAATTGCAACTCCAAAGAGATCCCGTTGGTAATTTGAAAAGAGTTGTCAGAGGTAAGCATTAACGTGACAATCAAGTAGGGGAAGGTAGGAGGCAACACTTTTAGAAGTTATTAGAGGTAATTATTAACATGACAACTTGACACCTCACTGGGAAATAGATGTTCCGTGAAGATTTTGAAAGTGGAGATTTAAGTGTTCTCTAAGACTCTATGGAGAATCTATGGGAAGCTGTCATAGGTAATCATTAACGTGACTTGCGACTTCCAGGGGGATTTTTAAGAAGTTGTCTGTTGGAGAACTCCACTGGGGATAGAGAAACGATCATTCCCCGTAAGCTTTTGAAAGAGATCTGTAAGAGGTATAATGTTAACGTGACGAGCGTTTCGACTTTATGATTTGTACAATTTGAGTGGACCTGCCATTCTATGAAGAAGAATGACAAGTGGGGTTCCGATCCGCTTAGGATATGTCAGAATTTTTGCTGTCAGAGATTTAATGTTAACGTGACAGACTTGATCCGTAATTCATTTCGTTAGGGAAACGATTACAGTTTTATATGGTCCTACTATTTCATGGAAGAGAATTAGTAAGGAATTTTGGTGGAATTGATTGTTCCCAGCAAATATAAGAATATTACTAGAGAATTTTGCTGGAAAATAGGAGACAGGGCTCCTAAAACTTGTTTAAGGAGTAAAACAATTTCGTTGGAGGAATAGGAGAATATGACTCTCAAAAGTCATCAGAAGCAACCATTAACATGATGATTAAAATGTATTCTCACTGAGGGAATAATCATTTGTACACTCCAAGGGGAGTTTGATAGAGAGATTCAACTTATCCCTTTGGGACTTTTTCTCAGCTCCGATTGATCGATCGGTTATCACATCTTAAAATGAATGAGAAAACACTAAAAAAGTTTTGCAGAGATGCATCTCCAGCCTTCTTTATTGCATTCGGCTTGAAAAGTTATCAGATAAACTCATTTAATCAGTTTATCTAAATATTTGAATGAATGGGTTGTGAAGTCGAACTTCGACCAAACGAAAAGAGGAGGATGCCACTGAAGGTATGCCATCATTACATATGGAAAAGTCAGAGGTGAAAGCTTTAACATGACTTATTCGCTTTGTGGAACTACCATTTCATGGGAGAGAATTGATAGAGGATTCTGGAGGAATCAAATGGGATCAAATCCCTTAGGATTTTTAGCAAACTGATAAAATGGGAAAATAATAAAGAAAGAGTTAAAGTTAGAAGGTCTTCGTCTCATTTCAATGTAACCGTATAACAAGGGCTAAATGGGTTAATCCACAGGGAAGGATGTGATGAAAGTTTTTCGGAATGATTTTCTCCAAAATTGGCTCGAAAAAAAGAGATATTGATTGTGAGAATTAGATTTAGTCAAGCAAAAAGAATTTTAGTCTACTAATCATCTACCACAACTAAAGTATTAGTCTAAAAGAATGAACATCATATTGAATGAAGAATTATCTACCCTAGAGTATTGATTGAGAATCAAGTAAGATGAATAAAAATGTTGTAAACCATAATTAGTGTGCACTATAGTTCATCCTAATTTCAAAGCATAACATAAGAAAAGTCCACTTAAAATTATGCTATCAAAGTATTTAAATATGAACCATGAATAACCATTTAAAAAGTGCAACCCAAATTAGTTAAACTTAATTATTGATTCATCTTCAAGAACACCAATTTAATCCTAGGGTTTCTAACAAGCATAGATGTCAATCAGTCCATCTTTTAAAATAAACTTAGGTTGATCGAGAGATTAAACAAACTATAAGTTTAATTAGTTATTCATATTTTTATTTTTATTTTCAATTTTTATTTTGAATGAGAAAAGTTGCATCAAAATTAAAAGAAGAAAAACAAATAAGCTAAAGCAGAAAACTAAATTGAATTGCAAAGCAAGAAGAGAAAAAAGAATAAAGAACCTTATTTTATTGGATGTCACCGGTCAATTACAAAGCTCTTCTGCTTCTCCAACAATCTTCTTCTCTAAATAAAAAAACAAAAAATATAAGAAAATTCGGAAAGAAAAGAGGATCTAAAGGAAACCCTAAACTTTTGCTTCTCCGATCCCCCTCTCTATTGCTCTGCAGGGGTATTTATAAGAGATTTAAGGCGTAGAGTCCCAGTACAACTCTCCCACAAAAACGCGTTACCAGATCTATCCAAACGGCCGCGAAAACGCGGCTATAACCGTGTTTTCGCGGCAAAAGCGTGGCCAATGGCCACGCGCTTTTTCGTGTGGCCTCCTCTAGTCCGTTCATCTGGGCGCCTCCTGTTGGATTCTGCATTTTGACCCTCGATCTTGAGAATTCAGGATAACTTGGGAAGCAAGTTATCAAAAATCTGAATTTGAAAAGGATTTGGTCCCTTTATCTTTATCTACAAGCCTTTCTTCCCTTTATCTTTATCTTGTAGTGCAAGCAACCAGTTTCAAGTAGAAGTTCATCTCTGTTTTAGGATAAGGATCCATCTTATTCTATCCTTCTCCTCCTCCCCCTTGATTTGAATGGCAATTAGGAGTCCTATTTTATCCTTCCTCCTTGATTTGAATAGCAATTAGGAGTCTTATTTTATCCTCCCTCCTCCTCCCCTGGATTTTAAATTAATAATTTAAATCTAAGTTTAGATTAGGTTAGATAAGATAGAAGCTTCTAAATTATTAAAATAAATCATGCATGTGGGCTTTTTGGGCTTTTGGGCTTCATTTATTTATTCTTTAATTACTCAAGGCCTGCACAACATTAAACAATAAAACGTTACGTAGCAGTGCTTTATAAAAGAATAAGTAGGGAAATATGATGATAAATATGTATTTTTGACTTCCTCTCACAAACCCTCAGCTGTCAATGGATTTGGTTTGCCATTACCAAACACCGTTTGAGTTGGGCTAGACATGTTATTCCTCTCAGCATGATAAGTTATCGAGGATTTTATATTGGGGTTAGAAGCCAATATTTTCCCCTACCCTTATTCACCGAAGGCTTTGGATCTTGCTATTTGAAGTGAATCTTTCTGCATTCTACTGATGAGCTCTAGAATCTCACTAGAGATTAAAGAGTAAATAAACTTCATAGGGAATTTGTCGAGTAAGTTGACACTCCTGATGAATCTTTTTTTGAGGAGAAGAAGAATCCTTGTAGTGATTATCACCTTCTTAATTACATCTGCAATTTTTCTTCCTCACTCAAATTCTGGAATGAAAACCTAAACTAATCTGCAATGATACAAGAGTACAAGAGAAATTAGAGTAGCAAAAGCAATGAAAGAACTGTGCTCTGCTCTCTGTTCTTTGTCTAACTTTTTCTCGGCTGATTTTACAGCGTATTTATAGGCTGCAGAGGCTTGGAGAGCATGAAACGAAGGGCTAGGTGTCATTGATTCAGGCCTGTATCCAAGAGAATGCCGCAAAAATGTAGCTTGATCAGGCGCAGAGGTCCTAGTCTAGTACCATCTGTCTCTCTTCTTGAAGGGTAGCTCCGGGGAATATCCATCTTCGTGCACTTGGGCATGTATTAGTCCAGATTCATTCTCCCAATTTAGGACTAAACTACCCTCCTCTAGAAGCTTCTTTCTTGTTCTTCAAGTTATCCACTTTGATTATCCAAAAATTTGCTTTAAACCAGGATATGTTACGACTTTGCCCTTCTCCTTTTAATTATCTGCAAAAGCCCCAAATGAAAATTATTAGAAAAATAATTAATATAAATCGATAGGAAATGTGATGATGATGATGCAAAATCGATTATTAATCACACCCCCACACTTATCTTTTTTCTCGTCCCCGAGCAAAAAAAAAAGGCAAAAACTAAATTAAGAAGTTATTACACCACTTTCGCAGGTGACGTAATTGCACTGAGCACGTGCAACAAGTCGTTAAACCTCTAGGTTACCCCTAGAGGAGGAGTTTTGCCTCCTGAGTGTTTTCAGTGGATTGCACCCATAAAATCCATAAAAAAGGAAAACAAATGTTAGTGGTTTTGAAAATGCATTTTAAAAGAAAGAAAGTTATGATCTATTTATACAAAAATTAAGTGATCTTATGGTTTTAGGTTAACCTAAACTATTCCTTCTTAATTATATATCTCCACTCAAAGTTTTGTCTTCAGTTAGGGTTAAGTGGTCGAGAGTAGATTGATCATTGGATCTTGCATCAAGCCTAGAAGATATACATTTATATATATGAGGAATTGCTACTCAGGCTATATTACCTATATTATTTTTATTTAATATAGACATATATATACACTTATTATTTTTCTTAGCTTCATTAGGCTTTCTAATTTATCCATGTAGTGAGTCTTGAACCGATGACTCCCAGACCAGATGGCCTTAGGGTACCAGATGAGAATACATCCCCCAGGTTCAAGGACTCAAGTAAACAAGGCTACAAATGCTAAGGACTTAACCACCTTTAGGCGTACTGATTATGCTTCCTAATGTACAATTAACCAGCTTAATTGGTGATCAAGTGTTCATTTATTTACACTCTTTTTTTTATTATTATTACTTTTTTATTTATATATATAAGGCATTTAGGTCTTTGTTTTAATCCCTCAATATGTAAATGTATATAATACTTAGGAAAAATTCAAGATCCAATTATCTTTCTACTCTTTTTTTTCTTAACCTAAAAATTCAACAATTCTTCTTAATTCAACTTAAATTAAGAAATCTTAGTTTAGAGTTTTCCTAATTCCTAAGATCAAATTAATTTTCTTAAAAATGGATCAAAAACCTCTTTTTAAGGAGAAGAAATTTCCTAAAAAAAAATCTAAGAAAAATTCCTGAAAAAAGGAAAAAAAATCTAAAAAGGAAAATGCTAGAAAAGAAAATTCTAAGGAAAATGCTAAAATGCTAGAAAATAAAATTCTAAGGAAAATGCTAAAATGTTAGAAAGAAAAAAATAAAAAGAAAAAAAATCTTATGTTAGTACCTCCCCCATACCTATCACATGAATTGTCCTCAATGTATGAAAATGTCAGGCAAATGCAAAAGATAGGCTATGTCTGAAATCACCTTGGGCGTCTACTCGGACCGGCTGAAGTGCTTGGGCCCATTGATTGAGAACGCCACAAACCCTCCTCAATTCGTTCTAACCTCTTATTTTGTTCTTCCACCTTTTTTCTCAATTTGGCCTGCCCCTTGAAAATTTTCTTCATCCCCTTTCAGATGGAGGACATAAAGGTCTTAGTGTCACTAGGGGTGATTGCTGCCAAAATGCGCTCTCATCCTCCTCCTCACTCTGTTCCGCTGAGAAAGTCTCAGCATGAACGTCCTTAGTCATGACGGTAGGTGTCCATACCACATAAAGGCAACTGTTGTAGGCACTCGTGATGCGCTCAGTGAAAATAAAGACCCGATCATATGCTAAAAACACTTCATCTGTCAGAAAGTATATGCACAGGCGGGTGACAAGGACCGGGTACAAATACTTCACACGCTGAGTGCACTGAAAATTGGTAATCAAGTGTTGCTAGAGGATTGTGTTCAAACAGACCATGTGTTGCCTAGTCATCAGGCTGTGTATAATCTGCAGCACTAGTCTATTTAATAAGGTAGTATGATCTAGACCTAGAATGTTGCGTTGGACCCATCGTCAGCACAATGCATGTCATGAAATGTGGAGCTCACCTTGAGCCCACGGTCGTTTTCTTGACATCTCACACCCATAATAGACATATAATCGATAAGAGGCAAAGGTACAACATGCTGTGGAGGGCAGAGAATTTGTGTGATTTTCTCAATTGTGTTAACATTAACAACTAATTCTCCTGAGTCAAACTGCACAATAAACTAATGGAGGTCATGGTCAATAGCGGATGTGTCGATGGATGTGTAAAATCGCATCACTCTCAACATTATCGTATATTAACCCATACCATGCCTTTCCTTATGCAATCCATGAAAATAGTCCCGTACCCATTAACATCCATTGAAATCCTAGAAAAAAATTTCTCAGCAAATATTGTGAGTGCCATGGATTAGAATGAAGAAAAGAATCACAATAAGAGGGAAAGGGACTCGCAAACCTCCCCGAAAACTGTGGGGGGAAATAACCAGAGATAGACTGTCTGAGCAGTCTAAGTGGCCATAGGAAAGAAGATGGTAGTAGATCTGAGATCTACTGTTGACGGCGACTTGTGTGAACCCTGGCAGCACGGGTGGCTCTGTAGATAGGAAAACGCGGCAAGATATGGGTTTTCGCGGCAAAAAAGGTAGAGAGAGGGGTTAGGTTTTGGGGGATGGCAGTGCCTCCTTCTTTCCTCTTTAGATCTGGGTCTAGGTTTAGAAGACGATGCACGAAGGAGACAAAAAGAGGGGATCAAATAAGGAGAGACTTTGGGATCTTTCCTATTTTTCCCTTGGAGGAGGTTTGAAATTTAAAAGGAGATTTGGGTAAAAATTCTGTACAAAATCTAAAAAAATATTTTGATTTTAAATTTCATTTATTATTATTTTTATTTTTATTTTTAAAAGGGAAAGAAAAAATGGTTATTTACAAAAAGAGTCCCCTAAGAAAAATTTTTTACAATGAACAGTAGGAAAAATCAGAGAAGGGCCTGGTCACTCATATACTGGGTCAAAGAGACCCAGTTCAGTAACTCCATGTGGCTCAGGCTCGGTGTTAAGAATAGTTTCAATTGTCGTGCATTAACCTTAATTATGTCACCATTTTGAGGATCAGAAATTTTCGCTGCACCATGTGGAAAGATAGTTTTCACCAAAAGGGGCCCTGACCTACGTGTTTTTAACTTTTTGCGAAGAGATGGAGTCTAGAGTTATATAGAAAAACTTTTTGTCCTGAGACAAAATTTTCCCTATGGATGGATTCATTGTAGAAAAGTTTGCTTCTGCTTTTGAAAATTCGGGCATTGTCGTAAACTTCTTTTCTTATCTCTTCTAACTTGATAATCTATAGTTCCCGTAGATCACCTGCTTTGTATAAGTCAAAGTTGAGTTGTTTAATCGCCCATAAACCATGGAGCTCTAGTTCTACTTATAGATGGTAGGGTTTTCCAAACACAACTCGGCATGGAGACATACCTAAAACTGTTTTGAAGGGGGTCTGATAAGCCCAGAGTGCATCAATAAGCTTAGTCGACCAATCCTTCCTATTTTGCCTGATGATTTTCTCCAGAATGAGTTTTAGTTGTCGATTAGTAACTTCGACCTGCCCATTCGTTTGAGGATGGTATACCATGGATAATTTGTAAGATATGAAATATTTTCGCACTAGGGCTTCAAAAGTTCGATTGCAAAAATAAGAGCCATTGTCACTTATTTTCGCATAGGGGGGTCAGAAGCGTGAAATGATGTTTTCTCCCAAAAAATTGATGACAACTCGGTTCTCATTCGTCCTTGTTGGCACAGCTTCGACCCACTTAGAAACATAATTTATAGTAACCAAAATGTATTGGTTAGCGAATGAATTAGGAAAAGGTCAAAAAAAATCGATACCCTACACATCAAAAATTTCTACTTCCAAAATTAGGTAAAGGGTATCATGTCCTTTCGTGTTATCCGGCCCGTCATTTGACATTTTGTACAAAGTTTGCAAAATTTGAATGAGTCCTTGAATAGAGTGGGCCAATAGAACCTACTCTGCAAAACTTCTCAGCAGTCTTGTGTGGACCAAAGTGTCCACCGCATGCAAACTTATGACATAAAGTCAACATATTATTGTGCTCATCCTCTAGAAGACACCTTCTTATGATCTGGTTAGGAAAATACTTGAAGAGATATGGTTCATCCCAGAAGAAAAATCGCATCTATATGAAAAGGCGATGCTTGTCCTGTCATGACCAACTTGAAGGTGTTTACCCTGGTTGCAAGATAGTTTACAATATCAGCATACTAGGGCTCTTTACACATTTCTAGGATGTTTTCGTCAGGAAAGTTCTCATTAATCGGTATTGTCTCCGCATGTGCATTTAGGTTTCTTGACAAATGATCTGCCACCACATTTTCAACACCCATTTTGTCCTTGATTTCTAAATCAAACTCTTGCAAAAGAAGGATCCAACGAATGAGTCTAGCCCTAGCATCTTTCTTTTGTATCAAAAATCATAGGGAAGAATGATCGGTGAACACCGTTGTTTTGGACTCGAGTAGGTATTGTCAGAATTTCTCCAACGCAAACACAACTGCCAAAAATTTCTTTTGGTTGTTGTGTAATTGAGTTGGGCATCATTAAGTGTCTACTCGCATAATAAATCACGTGTTGCCTGTTATCGATACGCTATCATAGGACAGCTCCAATGGCATAATCGGAGGCATCATACATGACTTCAAATGGTTTAGTCCAATCGTGTGCCGAAATGATCGAGGCAGAGACAAGTTCTTGTAGATATCCATCATCAAAATGGAAGGGCACATCCTTAGCTAATTGATTCATCAGAGGTCTAGTAATCTTATTAAATTTTTTTATGAATCTCCTGTAGAATCCAGCGTACCCTAGAAAAACTCTGATATCTTTTATGCATTATGGCTCAGGGAGTTTAGCTATTACTTTCACCTTAGATTTATCAACCTCAATTCTTCTTCTTGAAACTTCATGCCCAAGGATGATTTTTGTGTTTGACCATGAAATGACAGTTTTCCTAGTTAAGTGTGAAATTCTTTTTCATGCATCTTTTTATAACCAATTTAAAATGTTGCTGGCATTGGTCAAAGGAATCTCCGTAAATTGAAAAGTCATCCATGAATATCTCCAAAAATTGTTCCACCATGTCTGAGAACAGACTAAGCATACAACGTTGGAACGTTGCAGGAGCGTTGCATAATCCAAATGGCATCCTACGGTTTGCAAACGTTCCAAATGGACAGGTGACAATTGTTTTCTCTTGGTCTTTTAGAGCGATGGGAATTTGGTTGTATCCTGAATATCCATCCAGAAAAAAATATTACTCGTGTCCAGCTAATCTTTCTAACATCTGAACTATGAAGGGAAGAGGGAAGTGGTCTTTACATGTGGCGGAGTTCAGCTTGCGATAATTAATGCAAACTCGAATCTTTCGTTGGAAGACGAGTTTGTACTAATTCTTTCTTGTCATTTCTACCACAGTAAAGCCAGCTTTCTTGGACACAGCGTGGACGGGACTCACCCATGGCTATTACATATGGGATAAATTATCCCATTTCTAGCAGTTTAAAGATTTCTACACGGACAGCCTCCAGCATAATAGGGTTGAGTCGACGCTGTGGGTCACGTTTGGGCTTTGCCTCTTCTATCAGATGAATGCGGTGTTGCACGATGGATGGGCTGATCCATTTGATGTCGACCATGATCCAACAAATGGCCTTCCTATTTTTCCTCAATACAGCAAGAAGATCTTCTTTTTGTTTTTCCATTAAATGGGAAGCGATGATTACTGAGAAAGCTTCCTTTTCACCCAAGTACTTGTACTTGAGGTGACTAAGAAGTGCTTTCAGTTCGAAAGAAGGGATTTGATCAGTTAAGACTTGTTCTTCTTGAAAAGGATTGGTCGGGGTTGCGTTAGTTGCCCAATCAACCATGGAGTCAACTATTTGGTCAAGATTCAAGTCATCCGACTCCGAATCGAATTCATGTTCAGACTTATATTCTAGCTCTTCCTCACGTTCACTAGTTAACCCCTCAATTAGGTTCACTTTGAATGATTGATCATCCAAACCTTAAGGTTATTTTTTCTAGGTGAAAAACATTTGCCTCTGATCATTCACATATATTGCATATACATTGTCACATTACCATACTTTTTATCTAATAAATCCTATTAATAAGTCTTATTCTTCTTTGTTAAATGTAGGCCCATTGCTAAAAGAAAGGAAAGAGAAACAAGCCCAAAAGCCCATCAAATTCTGATTTAATTCAGAATAAATTCGAAATCAAGGAATCAGGGCAAATCTTGGCATATCAGAGAGGTTGAAAACCAGTTAAAATGAATCCTCCAAAATCAAGCGGTTGAAACCAACAATCAAAGGCTGTTTCGTCAAATTCTGAAGCTGAAACAAGAAAACCAGCAGAAGATATAGGCGAATCAACAAATTGGGGAGTCCCACCATTTGGGTGTGGTCACCTGGCCACACTAGGGCCACGGAAATGCGGCCCAAGCTGCGTTTTCACGGCCTTATTAGTTCTGTTGGGGGAGCGTTTGCTCCCCAATCTTCCCACGATCTCTCCCCTCTAGTTTTCCCCTATAAATACCATTTTCAACAGAGAAGAAGGGAGCGAAGACTAGGATTAGAATTTTTGTTTATTTTTTAAGGTTTTAGGCTCTTTGTTAAATAGTATAGAAGTTGTAACTTTATTTTGTAATTCATAGTTCAGATCAAATACCTGTGAGAGAGAGGAATTAAGTGCTTGTAACCTGAAGATTGAAGTGACATCAATACAAGGAACAAATTTTCTCTTCTTCCACTCCATTTCACGGTATGTCCTGCTTCATTTACTTGAATTGTTTTTCGTATTCCATGAATAGCTAATTCCGTTTTCTGGGCTCACTATTGTACCTCTCTCCAATTCTTCTTCTTTTTTGATTTTCATGAAAAAGACCTAATGAATCATTTGCATGCCTAAACTAAAGCCTTTCTTCTTTGAAAGTGTTCTTGAAGGCACATGAGGATGGGTTTGGATTTTTAAGCTCCTACTTCTTTTAAGAATGTCCCTTGAACTTATTTTTATCTCATACTTGAACTTCTTGATGATTTAACATTCAATTCAAGACGGTTTCTTAAAGAAAAGAGTTAACTTTTCCAACCATCTTATATGCTTTACTTCAAACTTTCTAAAGTCAACCTTAAGTTTTCTCTATGATCAAGTTGAGGCACTAAGGATTCAATAGAAGAACAAATAGTTGAGTAGTGAGGTAGTGAGCCCAGGTTCTCTTCTTTATTAAAAAAATAACAAATCACTTTTCAAACTTTATACAAAATTCACCTTTTCCAAAGCCTTTTTCAAATTTGCAATTTCTCTTTTAATCACTTCCCTTCTCTCCATTCTTCTTTTCAACTAAAAAATGAGCACAATTCTTTGTTACTAAACAAAACGTCCAAAAGCTTTCATCGCATTCCTCCTCGTGGACACGACCCGTTAGCCCAAAGCTACATGGTAAATCCTTGCTCTTTCATTTTTGAATCAATTTTTGGCGTCGTTGCCGGAGAGGGAACGGTGTATTTGTTTTTTAACAAGTTTGGTGTCTTATTTCAGGGACGTCAAGATTCAGATCTAGCATTCAAGCTTTGCAGGAGAAGACTTGCTATTCTGTGCCCCTACTCTCGAAAGTAGGAAACAGAATTTCAAGAATTGCAAGTGCAAAAGTTGAAATTTTTGTGGACTACTAAAATTTTTTTTTTTGCAGGACATATTGCTTGCAAAAAAATAAAGTTTTTGTGTTATTATTCTGCTATATCTGATATTCACAATCCTGTTTTAATCCAATAGTAATTTGAGTGATTGTTAGTTGCTTAAAAAACGTTTAGACTTGCATTCTAGGCATTTATCTAATTACGTTTATTTTACAATTATTGTTGAAGATAGCTGGAGACAAGGTACGTATGCATAGCATATAGTTTAGGAAACATTCTTGGGTGTTATTTGCTTTTGAATGCTACTTTTCTATATCTTGCACACTTTGCACAAATCAATTCTAAGGGCAAAACCCAAGTCAAGATAAGGTGGGGAAGTCATTAACCTTTCTTAGCCTACAAACCATCTCCAAGCACGCACAACCTAAGCCTAAATAAAATCTGATAGACGTTGGCCTTAGGGACATCTCGAACTCACTAGGAGATTATCCTAAGGGGGAAGGTGTCAGAATTTGACTCCTGCCAAATCAGTGTCTAGGAAGGGGATTAAGGGCTGAAAGCCCGAAGGTTGGTGGTTACTTAATTAAGAAACATCTTTGACGGATAACCTCCCACCGATCTTGCCCTGACCTGGCTGATTAGCTTGTGGTCAAAGTCTGCATTATACCTTCCAGTGGACAATCAACCAGTTAGGAGTTGTCTAGGTCAAGGTTACCTTAGACTAGGCTTGGTTGTTTCACTTCTTGACTATTGGTGAACTTGTTTGTGATTGTGTTTGTGTATGCAAGTGTGGTCTAGAGACCCTAATTCATCTAGGTTAACTAGAAACACATCACCACCCAAGTTCGAACCAAGACCAGATTCGATTATGGATCAACCGACATCTTTACAGTATAGGTTCTATCCCATTAGAACATCACTTCCATCCTACATCCAACTTCTATCGGTTGGTGAACACAACTTTGAGCTTAAGCCACAGTTCATCAATACACTCCCTAAGTTCCATGGCTTAGAGTCCGAAGATGCTTATTTCTTCATAAGACAATTGAGGAAGTATGCTTAATGATGAAAATCCCACACCTTGCAGATGATGCTATTAGGTTGAGATTTGTCCCATTTGCTCTTAAGGACTTAGCCAAGAAATGGCTCTACAGCTTAGCGGCCGGCTCTATCACATCCTGGGATGGTTTCATCAAGGTCTTCTTAAAGAAATTCTATCCAATCCACAAGATCGCTCTCGTTAGGAAAAACATCATGCAGTTCAAGCAAGAACCTAGTGAACCGTTTTGGAGGTACTTTGAACACTTCAAAGACCTCCTTGTCTAATATCCTCATCATGGCATAGAGAAATGGCGACAATGCCAAATTCTTTATGATGGTTTAGACTACTCGACCAAGACCCTCTTAGAAAGCATGTGCCAAGGGGGATTCTTACAGAAGGATGAGCATGAAGGATATATGAGAATCTAGCTGAAAAGACCATCCAATGGGAACCTACTAGTGAAAGCTCTAGGAATCCAAACTCTATCTCTTCAAAAGGAGGTCTCCATTCAATTGAATCATCCATAGCTAACGAGGCTAAGTTAGCTAACCTAGCGAGAAGACTGGAAGCGTTAGAAACTAAGGAACCAAGTGCAGTCAATCAAGTCAGTCCAAACCAATTTTCAACTCCTAGTTGTACTTACTGTCAGGTCATGAATCATGTGTTTGAGGAGTGTCATGTATTTCAAGCTCAACAAAACTTTTCAGAACCGATGAATGCGGCCTTTTCAAGGCCGAACAATGATCCATATGCTCCAACGTACAATCCTGACTGGAGAAATCACCCAAATTTCTCATGGAGCTAACACAACAATGACCACCCACAGTCGAGCCAAGTAAGTCACTTCCATCATCCCAATAATTCTTCCAATCATCAACCCAACTTTTCAAATAACCCTCACAATTCTCCCAACAATTTTTCAAATTATCAACAAAATTTTCCCAACCAAGCTTCACCATCTTCCTTCCAGAATCCTCAACTTGAAAGGAGAATGACTGATTTTGAGAGAAATATGGAAAGGTACATGAATAACAAAGATTCTCTCATGCAAACAATACAGAGGTTAGAGGGTCAAATGAGCCAGTTAGCCAATCCACAACATGAGAGGCAAAAAGGTACCTTGCCTAGTCAACCAATTATGAATCCTAGGAATTCACAACAAGCTCATTTGGTTGAGAATCAATCACTGAATCAATATAATATTGTTCATACATTGAGGTCGGTAAAGAAAGTTGATAACCAAGTGTCAACACCACCTAATCCTTGTCAGCACAATAACACTTCAGCATCCACCTCATCTAATCCCACTCCTCCTAAATCTAATGAATCTAAAAAAGATAAGTCAACCAGTCAGGTGCACCAGCCTATAGTGCCATTTCCTAATAGGCTGAAAAACAACAAGCAAAATTCACACATGGACAAGATAATTGAGATATTCAATCAAGTGAAGATAAATGTGCCACTTCTTGATGCCATCCAACAAGTTTCATCCTATGTTGTGCACCAAGAAGAGAAAGACTAATGTACCTAAAAAGGTCTTCTTAGCCACTAACATTAGTGAGCTACTATCGGGTCCAGTCCCTGTAAGTACAAGGATCCAGGTACTCCTACCATTGCCTGCACAATAGGACAAGCCGAGATTAGTCGTGCACTTCTTGACTTTGGGGCAAGTATCAATTGCTTCCATTCTCAGTTTATCAACAACTCGGGTTGGGCAATCTTAGTCCAACTCGAGTCACTATCCAACTGGCTGACCATTCAGTGAAAGTTCCAAAATGGGAGATTAATGATGTCCTTATCCGAGTCGGAGAGTTTATTTACTATGTTGATTTCATAGTTCTAAAGACTCAACCTGTATCCAATCATAGGGTTCAAACTCCTGTTATCCTAGGGCGACCATTCCTTGCTACTGCCAATGCCATCATTAATTGTAGGAATGGGTCCATGAGGTTAACCTTTCAGGACATGACTAGAGAAGTCAAGGTCTTCAACTTAGAAAAACAACTTCGTAAGATAAGAAACCAAATATTTGAGGTAAACTTTGTTGAAAATAATTGTGATGAAGACAGTGAAGGTATAGAAGATGAGTCGTTGTTTCTTAATGAATTATTTAAGAATGAATGCGATTATCTTAATGAGAAGGCATATGTCGAAGATCCTAATGTTAGAGTACCCTTTAAAAAGGGAAATTTGAGTTGAATATCTTCACTTTCGATGAGCCAACCAATAATGTATCGCATGAGAATAAAATTCAAGAACCTCCGATTGACATACTCTTTGAAAACCTCTTCGAAGAAGAACTCATGTGTTTGGATGAACTAAGTAGGGATCATTTGGTTAATTACACATTTTCAGGGGAAAGTGTTGACCTAAGCTTTGAGGAGATATATGGAACTGAGTTAGAATTCCTAAGCATTCATAATGAAGAAGTTCCAACTAAGAAGTATGGTGGAGATAAATTTTTGAATAATGAATGTAGTAATATGAGGAAGAAAGACCTTAAAAAGGTGAGACTGGGGAGGAAGAGAGCTAAAATGACAAAAAAAATTAGCCTCCCCACTATGCCCTATAAAGAGGACCCATTGGAATGATGGGAAGAGAGCTAGAGGGATGAAACCGAAAAAGAGCTAGATGTGGGAGAAACTCGATGTTGTACATATTTTTGTATAATATATGCACCTCTTTTACATTTCATTTCATGCATCTATACATTTCTTTCATACATTGGGGACAATGCATGAGATAAGTGTGGGGAGGGCTCTAACATGACTAATATATACATATAAAAAAAACAAAGAAAAATATATATATATAATAAAAAAACTTTTTGAAAGGTAAGAACAATATTTTGATATATTTTTTGTAAGAAACTAAGTCAATTTTAAGGAATAGGAAAATCATAATTAGGATTTCTTGCAGTGGTCAAAATAAGATGACTTGTTTGATTTTAAGGGTTAGGAAGAAAATTTGTGAAAGTAATTAGTCTTGATTCTTTACCTTGATGAAATATGCACACCTTATACACTTACGCACTTAGGGTTAAAAAAACAAAGACTCTTATGCCTTATTATAAAAAAAAAACAAATCTAATTATTGATTAGCTAGGTGCTTTGGCCTAAGCATGCCTTGGTATTTATGCAAAAGATAATTAGATAAGTTTGAAAAAATATATATAAATCCTCTGATTAAGCTGGGTATTTATGTCTCATGAAGCATAAGTATTCACGCCTAAAAGGGGTACATTTTATAAATAAAAACCTTGGTTTTGTGGCCTTGTATGCTCGAGTGTTTAAGTTCTTAGGGGTGTTTTCTCACCTGGTGCCCTAAAACTGTCCGGTTTGGGTGTCACTGACTAAAGGCTCGTTACATAGGCAGATTAGAAAGCCTAATAAAATTGAGGAATAAATTCCACCAAAAATAAATATAAATAAGGCATATGAGTTAATATTAAAGAACCCTTAGTCAAACTTCACAGTCACAATGGTGCATATGACTCAGGGTAAAGTAATAGATTAGATGAGAAATACAATTTGACTCCTTACTTTGATTGATGACATGTTTTTTTTATATAGAGACTAAGTTTAGGAATGAGAAATTTGATATTCCTATACTTATGCTTACTTCAAACCTTACAAATATACTTCAAATATTTTCTAGTTTCAAAATGCTTTTCGAAAACACTAACATATTTTTTCTTTCTTTATGGATTTTGTGGGTGCAATCCACTGAAAACCCTCACGAGACAAAACTCGTCCTCTAGGGGTAACCTAGAGGTTTAACAGCTTGTTGCACATGCTCAGTGCAATCGAGTAACCTATGAAAGTGGTCTAAATAATTGATTAGGATAAGCCTGATGTTTTGCTTGAGGGCGAGCAAAAGATAAGTGTGGGGGTGTGATCAGTCACATATATTGCATATACATTGTCACATTACCATATTTTTTATCTAATAAATCCTATTAATAAGTCTTATTCTTCTTTGTTAAATGTAGGCCTATTGCTAAAAGAAAGGAAGAGAAACAAGCCAAAAAGCCCATTAAATTCTGATTTAATTCAGAATAAATTCGAAATCAAGGAATCAGGGCAAATCTTGGCATATCAGAGAGGTTGAAAATCGATTGAAATGAATCCTCCAAAATCAAGCAGTTGAAGCCAACAATCAAAGGCTATTTCGTCAAATTCTGGAGCTGAAACAAGAAAACCAGCAGAAGATATGGGCGAATCAACAAACAGGGGAGTCCGACCATTTGGGTGTGGCCACCTGGCCGCGTTTCCGCGGCCTTGTTAGTTCTGTTGGGGGAGCGTTTGCTCCCCCAATCTTCCCACGATCTCTCCCCTCTGGTTTTTCCCTATAAATATCATTTTCAACAGAGAAGAAGGGAGCGAAGACTAGGATTAGAATTTTTGTTTATTCTTTAAGGTTTTAGGCTCTTTGTTAGATAGTATAGAAGTTGTAACTTTGTTTTGTAATTCATAGTTCAGATCAAATACCTATGAGAGAGAGGAATTAAGTGCTTGTAACCTAAAGATTTAAGTGACATCAATAAAAGGAACAAACTTTCTCTTCTTCTACTCCATTTCACGGTATGTTCTACTTCATTTACTTGAATTGTTTTTCGTATTCCATGAGTAGCTAATTCCATTTTCTGGGCTCACTATTGTACCTCTCTCCAATTCTTCTTCTTTTTGATTTTCATGAAAAAGACCCAATGAATCATTTGCATGCCTAAACTAAAGCCTTTCTTCTTTGAAAGTGTTCTTGAAGGCACATGAGGATGGGTTTGGATTTTTAAACTCCTACTTCTTTTAAGAATGTCTCTTAAACTTATTTTTACCTCATACTTAAACTTCTTGATGATTTAACATTCGATTCAAGACGGTTTCTTAAAGAAAAGAGTTAACATTTCCAACCATCTTATATGCTTTAATTCAAACTTTCTAAAGTCAACCTTAAGTTTTGCCTATGATCAAGTTGAGGCACTAAGGATTTCAATAGAAGAACAAATAGTTGAGTAGTGAGATAGTGAGCCCAGATTCTCTTCTTTATTAAAAAAATAACAAATCACTTTTCAAGCTTTATACAAAATTCACCTTTTCCAAAGCCTTTTCCAAATTTGCAATTTCTCTTTTAATCACTTCCCTTCTCTCCATTCTTCTTTTCAACTAAAAAACGAGCATAATTCTTTGTTACTAAACAAAACGCCGAAAAGCTTTCATCGCAGTCCTCCTCGTGGACACGAACCGTTAGCCCAAAGCTACACGATAAATCCTTGCTCTTTCATTTTGAATCAGCCTCCTTAGTCATGTTTCCAAAAGTTAGGCGTATTAACCCATTCCTATAATTATGATAGCGTTTGTTGTTGCAAGGAACGGTTGTTCTAGAATGACTGGGTCTGGGAATTCAGATTCAGAACGGGTTGTGTTTCTAAAATGATAAATCCATGGAGCAGATGAACTCCCCGACCCATATCAGGACATCAGTGATTTCTCCCTTGGGAACTTTCACTGAACAATCAGCTAATGGTATCGTAACTCGTGTTGGACGAAGGTCGCCCAACCCGAGTTGCTGATACATAAAAAAGGGGAGCAAGTTGATACTTACTCCCAAATCAAGCAATGCCCGAATGATGGTGGTATGTCCTATGATACATGAAATAGTTGGGCATCCGGGGTCTTTGTACTTTACAGGGATGGGACCAGATAGCAACTCGCTGTTGTTTGAGGCAAGGAAGACCATTTTAGGAACATTTGTTTCTTTTCTTGATGAACATGTCTTTTATGAATTTTGCATATGATGGTACTTGTTGAATGGCATCAAGAAGTGACACATTTATTTGAACTTGATTAAACATTTCTCTTATCTTTTCCATTTGAGCATTTGTCTTGGTATTTGTTAGCCTGTTAGGGAATGGTACAATAGACTTGTTTGTTCAGCTGATTTTTTTTTTCTTCAGACTTTGAGGTGGATGGTTGTGAACTTGATGATGAAAATGGGTCATTTGAAACAGGCTTTGGTTGTGCAGACATTGAAGGATTGGACACTAAGAGATTAGAAACTAGGGCATTGGAAACCGGATTGTCTAATTGCTTTCCAGATCTTAGAATGTGAACAGTATTGCATTGTATTGGTGTTATGTCTTCAGAATCATGAATAAGAAAAGAGTTCTTTGGATTAGGCAAAACTAACTTGGTAATATTTTTTTGTCTTTCATTTAGAGAGTTTACCAGTTGACTAATCTGAACTTCTAGCATTTTTATATCCTGGTTATGATTTCATCATTAAAGCTTACAGTTTAGAAAAGATTTCCAAAGCTTTTCCAAATCTGAAATCTTTTTTTCTGGATGATGTTGTTATTGGAATGTGGGCTGAAATTATTCAGGTAGTTCGGTTGAAAATTAGGTTGATGACTCTGAGCAGTGAATTTGTGGGAAAAATTTTGTCTCGGCTGCTCAGGACCAGACTGACTCCATGAAAAGTTGAGATGATTCCTCCATTCCGGGTTGTAAGTCTTGGGTAGGGTTGAAATTTGGTCTGGTAAAGGCTGTGTATTACTATCAAGTAGCATCTGTTGAGCTTGGTATATAGGACACTCTTCAAAAATGTGAGTCAAGGCATGGTAATTGGTACAACCCAGATTTGACATTTAGGGTGGGTTGATCTGGTTCACCGAGTTCTGTTCCCTAACCTCTAACAGTTCTAGTATGCTCATCAGTTGTGAAATTTTGGCCTCAGCAGCTATAAAAGACTCAATGGAATGCATATCGGTGCTGGATGTTGTGTGGTTAGTCTTTTCAGGACAAGACTCCCACTGAATGATCCTAAGGCTTCAAATAAATCCCAACCCTTATCCCCATCCTTCTTTAAGAAATCTCCTTGACACATAGTCTCAAGGAGCATTAGAAATACACCTAGAGGGGGTGAATAAGTATACTAGCTAATCTAATGACAAATGATGCGGAATTAAAACTCAATTGCAACACACTATGTGCAACCAAAGAGTGTAGTTGAATTCCCTGTGAAGGGCTCTGGACTATCTCCTCGAGATTCCTCTAAATTTGTCTTTGAGGTACTATATGAAGCTCTCTTGGTTCAACACAAGTATGGCCACACATAAACTATATCTAGAATATGAATATGTGCAAAATAAAGTAATGCAAGATATAAGAAAGATAGAGTTAAGAGATAGTAGATCAAATGCAAACAATAAGATATGTTTCGAGGTTCGAGCCACTGCTCTACGTCTCCGCCTTCACACAGAAGAATTTCTACTATGTCCACATGGACCTTTTACAAAGGGACTTTCACCAAGGAATTACAACTCTACACTTTGAGTACACTACTCCTCTCTCAAACACGATCACCTCTACATAAGAAAGATAGGTACAAAGCCAAACCACAATCACATCTACACAAGAACTCAAACACAATCACCTCTACACAAGAGGAATAGGCACAAAGTCAAAGCTCAACCACAATCACCTCTACACAAGAGAGATAGGCACAAAGCAAAAGCAAAGAAGAGAATACAAACTTGGTGATCACAATAAACCACAAACAATGCTTGGTGATCACAATAGACCACAAATAATTTTTCTCACATAAACAAGATCTTATAGATAGAATTAGAGATGATAGCTCAAGTGTTAGAAAATAAAGAATTTGTAAAGAAAAATAACAAAGAAAAATACTTAGGAAAAATACTAGATAGATATGAAAATAAAGATCAAAACCAATTTTCCAAAGACTCTTTTCTTTGATTTTTCCAACACTTTAAAAAAAATAAAAGGAAAATCTTTTGGCCCAAAAACTCTTTTAAACTTGCTGCTAAACACTTAAAAATATAGGAAAAAGCTCTTGAGAAATCTTGTTGAAAACAGCTTGAGAGAAGCCCTTTATATAGGCTCTCAAGAATATAGTCGTTGGCAGCCACAAAAGGTCATTTTTGACCTTCCGATTGACCTCCCGGTCGACCAGCCAACGGTCATATTTCTAACCATTGAGCCGCCGGTCGACAGCCCGGTCGACCGCCCAAGGCAAACTTTGCCTTCTGGTCGACCGCCCGGTCGACCGCGCCTAAAGGCACTCAGCCTGTCAGTCGACCGCCTGGTTGACCGGCACTACCTGAGAGTTGGATAGTTACAGTCGGTCGACCAGCCTTATAGGCTGGCCTTGTGAACGTTCTTGTGCACATCGGTCGACCGACCGGTTGACCGAGCTCTGGTTCAGTCGACTGGCCGGTCGACCGCCAGAAGGCTCAGGCTGGAATTAAGGTTATGAAACTTGGTCTTTTTAACTCCAATAAAATCTCATAAAATCTCATAAATTTCACAAAAATAAGTTCTAATAAATATTTGAAGAAAAAATATGTGTGACCAAAAATAACACATATTACAAACTATTTGAACTATTTTTGTGATACAGAAATTAAGCTTAAACATAAAATCGGTATTTTCCAAAAACCAAACTTTGAAATGGAAATCCGATTTTTCCCAAACTTGCATAAATACAAAAACATGATATTTAAACTCTTTTGAAGCATAGAGTGTATGGATAGAATCTAATACACATATAAAAGATATATCTATGTTTTTGACATTAAATTCAAAGATAAATTTTGTTAAATACAAAACTCTAAATATATGAAATAGAATCATCAAAATAAGTTTCTAAATATATAAAGCATAGATGTATATAGATGAATTCTAATATACATTAAACCATGTAAACTTGTTTTGATTCTATCTATTCATGAAAACCAATATATGTATATTTGAAATCTAAAACCGATTAAACCGAAAACCAAACATATTAAACTTTTGTGTGTATGTGAACTGGAGCATCCAAAACTAGTCTTACACAAGATCTAACACAAATTTAAACTAGACAAACCGTAGAACTCCTTCTCCAAGCTGACTCGATCCAAACACGATCCAAGAAACTTGACTCCATCCGAGTGCTAGATGCGATCTTGATGCGCGAGCTCTAGAACCTACATGTGTTGCCCCAAAGCTCTTTTGTTGAAGCTAAGCATCTACTAAGATCTTAGTAGTAAATCTGAAACTATATAAATACAAGATCATTAGTACAATAACTACATGAGTTAATCATCATCAAAATTAGAGTGATGGTCCTTTGTGTTGGCCCAGAGGCCCATCACTCTAGTTTGATGATGATTAACTCATGTAGTTATAGTTCACTAATAATCTTGTGTTTAAATGGTTTCAGTGATTGACCAAGATATTAGTAGGTGATTAGCTTCAACAAAGTAGTTTTGGAGATTTCACATGTTGATTCAAGAGCTCGCGCGTCAAGATCGCATCTAGCACTTGGTTGGAGTCAAGCTCGTTAGATCGCGTTTGGATCGAGTCAGCTTGGAGACAAGAAGACTTCGGTTTGTGTTTAGTTTATGTTTAGATCTTATGTAAAGATTAGATAGTGTTGATATACTCAAGTTCACACACACACACACATAAGTTTAAAGTTTATTGGTTTTGGTTTTCGGTTTAACCGTTTTTGTATTTCTATTAAAAATATAGATATATATCTTATATGTATATTAGATTCCATCCATATACAATAAGCTTAAAAGTTGTTTCAATATCATGTTTTTGTATTTATACAAGTTTTAGAGAAACAGTTTTTCATTTCAAAAATCTATGTTTTGAAAAATAAAGAATTTGTGTTTAAGCTTAATTTCAATATCACAAAAATGATTCAAATTGTTTATAATATGTGTTGAATTTTAGTCACATATATTTGTATTTCAAAAATCTTATAAGAACTTATTTTTGTGAAATTTATATGATTTTATAGGATTTAATTGATATTAAAAAGACCAAGTTTTTAATCCCCAAAATTTATGACCTGGCCTTCTGCCGGTCGACCGAGACAGAAGTCGGTCGACCGGTCTAATCGACCGATGTGCACAAGCGTGCATGGTCGTTTAGGCTTAAGGGCCGGTCGACCGTCCCGGTCGATCGTCCAGAGAGCTTTACTCTCTGGATCTGGCCCGGTCGACCGGGCGGTCGACCGGCCAGAGAGCTCTGCTCTCTAGATCCAGCATCAGTCGACTGGTGGCACAACAGTCAGAAATCTGACTGTTGGCCGATCGACCGGACGGTCGACTAATAGCAGAATTTTCTGCTGTCCTTGGCCTAACTGCTAGTTTTTGGAATGGGTTATAAATACCCATCCCTTTGGGCTATATTGATTAAGAATTTCAAGAGCAAATTTTTCTATCTTCTTAAGTGTTTTAGCAACAAGTTTTCAAGAGTTTTTGGGCTTAAAGATTTTATGTTTATTAGTTTTCAAGGGTTGAAAATTTTAAAGAAAAATAGAGTATTTGGGATATTGGTTTTGATCTTCATTTCTATTTTATTCTAATTATTTTCTCAAGAATTTTTCTTTGTGTTCTAATTTCCAAACACATTGATTTCTCACACTTGAGCTATCATATCTATCTTATCTATTAGGATCTTGTTTTGGTGAGAAAATTGGTTTGTAGTTTGTTGAGACCACCAAGTGCTGTAATCTTTTCTTTGTTTTGAGTATCCCTCTTGTGTAGAGGTGATTGTGGAGGTTTTATTGGTATCCTTCTAAGTGTAGAAGTGATTGCGGTTGGAGTGTTGGCTAAGTGCCTTATCCCTCTAGTGTGAGGTGATTGTTGTTCGGCTAAGTTCTTATCCCTCTAAGTGTAGAGGTGATTATTATTGTTTGGCTTTGTGCCTATCCCTCTAGTGAGAGGTGATTGTGTTGGCTTTGTGTATATCCTTCTATTGAGAGGTTAAACTTGTGTGGCTTAGTATCTTACCTCTTGTGTAGAAGTTGTTGTTGTTTGATAGAGGAGTTGTGTACTCCAAGTTTGTATTACCCAAATCCCCAGTGGAGGTTCCCAGTGTGGGAAGTCCTGTGGGGATGCATTAGTGGAAATCCTTCTGTGTGAAGGTAAGGACGTAGAGCAGTGGCTCGAACCTCGAAACATATCTTTGTATTTGTGATTGATCCACTATCTCTTAACTCTCTCTCTTTTATATCTTGCATTGATTCATATTGCTCATATCTTATATGCTTGGTATTGTTTGTGTGCCTCACTTGTGTTGAACCAAGAGAGCTTCATATAGCACCTCAACTCTTATTTAGAGGAATTTAGAGGAGATAGTCCAGAGCCCTTCACCAAGAATTCGGCTACACTTTTTGGTTACACTAAGTGTGTTGCAATTAGTTTTAATTCTGCATCATTTGTCATTAGATTAGCCATACATCTATTCAACCCCCTCTAGATGTATTTTCAATTGGTATCAGAGCCTACGCTCCTGATATTAGGTTAACCACCTAGGAGTAAGATCTTGGTTAGCTAATCTAATATTGTATTTGCACACATATAGTTTATACACTCATGGATTTCATGACCCCTCCTATGTTTGATATTTCTGACATCGATATATGGAAGCTTAAGATGAGTATGTACCTAAAAACTCTAGGAATGTATGTGTACCTTGCTACTACCAAGAAATCCTATCTTTACAATAGCAAGCATATAGAGGCCAATGCACAATCCCTAGAGGCACTTAGATGCACTCTAAGTAAAGAATATTTGTCTTTAGTTTCTCGTTGTGATTTCACTTTTACAGTGTGGAACACTTTGACCTCTCCCGCGCTACATGTTCGGAATTGGAGTTTCACTAGTATTCAGAGAGAGGGTTTAGAGTAAACCTTTGATGTTCGTGTGTTGATGTTCAAGAACTCCAAATGTAGTTGTAGGTTTACTATACTCCTTCCGAATCACCGTCGTAGCATAAGCTATTACGGGTCGATTCCACAGGGAGAGTTAGCGATAGAAGCATTCACGGTCTTTTCTATTGAGATTTTTTTTAAGAAGAAAAATGAAGGTTCTTCTTTGTTTTAAGAAAAACAAAATGACAAAGAAAGTAGATGAAAAATTCTTTGTGGTTTTGTTGAAGAAAAAAAAGAAAAGGATGGAAAGAAAGGTGTAATGAAATTGGATGTATTTTGAAAAGAGAACTTTTAAGAAAAGAAACTTTGAAGTACTATAGGAGGAGAAATCATGACTAACTAACACTCTAATTTACTAACTTACTAATCTCATAGGGTGATGCATGCCTCATATTGATTCATCGGCAAAGATTTGTCATGCTTGTTTGGTCAATGTATTGTCCTATGTAGAGGATGAGTCATCTTCTCGGCTTGACTAGTTGCCTCATTGATTCGTTGGCTCCCGAGATAGATTTTCAATGATGGAATCAAGGATAGTCACTCAAAGATATGCTAAGGACGAAAATACAAGATTCATTAGTCCATCAAAGCTATACTTGAGCTAGCATGAAGCAAGAAAATTGTACTACTAATCATAAGCATAGTTAAGTGCTCCATCTTCATGTTCCATCAAGGCACTTGTTCTAAAGACAAGGCTCTAAATGAGGCTAACATGAATCATATGGAAGGGGAACAAGCATTTGCTAAGAATTAAAAGTAACTCATCTTCATTGGGGATAATAGAGACTTGAAAAATTGCAAGACTACAATAAAGCATCCAATGATTCACATGAGTTAGTAATCACCCAAGAGTTAGTAGTTAGTAAAGTTAGAGGTTAGTTAGTCATGTTAGGAAGTTAGCTAGACATGAAAGTAAAGATCAAACAACAATCCATTATAGAAGGCAATTGCAAAAGTAGTAAAAGCTTGAAGAAAACAATGCACTAGAATGAGAAAAGATGGAAAGAAAAAAGGATCAATTCTTGCATTAAGTTGTCACCTACTCTAATTACAAGATTTCTCACTCCCTCTCTCTCTTTGCTGGATTCTAGAAGGAGAAAGAAAATTACAAGAGCAACTAAAGAAAACCTAGAGAAAATCCCAACAATTTCCTCAAAAACACAATGCTCTTCTCTCCTCCCCGATTACAGAGGCCCTAGGGGTCTATTTATAGGCTCCAGGAGATGAGGCCTTTTAATCACAGCTGTAACGCCCCGATCCTGGCGGATACGGAGACATTACTGCAACGTATATACGCAAGTCAGAAGTACCTTCACGTATATACGCTAAGCATCAGTACAGGCAAGAATCAGAGTACGGAAGCAAGTGGTGCATTATACATTCCAACACATGAGTACTATTACAAAGTTATCACCAGAGGTGATCCAATATTACATGAATATTACATCACTGATATGCGCAATTGCGAGATTACAAGCAGATGTACATGGATGAATAGTACAAAAGGGCACTCACGAGTTTACAAAAGGAAAACTCGAGAGGCACACAGGGGGCCTGGAAGGATAGAACTCTGAACGGTCTGCTGGAGATCCACGCTACCGCCGCGCCACTCTGATCAGCAACAGTGAGAATCCACAGGCTCCAAGCTCCATGACCTGGACATGAGAATCCAGGGGAGTCAGATGAAACTCCCCAGGCGAGTGGTGATACAAAAGCCAAGTGGCGAGCAAGGATAAGCACATGTATAGCGATAAAACCAAATAAAGCCGAGGACGAGCAAATCTGATTGTATGGTTTCAGATCACGGCTCCATAAGACTAGTACGTCGAAGGAATAATCCAAACAAGGAAACCCTCATATTTATACCCTTATCTTATGTCACCATAATCCCAGCACATACAATCCGACTGCACTCAGGGCATGATAAGATAATGAACAGGAGGCAGATGGATACCAGGGATAAAGTAGAGCATGAGCAGTTAATATAATAATAACCATAAAACCGGAAATCTGATGAAAAACCAGTACAAGCAAATATGATGAGGCATATCACAGATTCAAAGCCGTTTAAGCTGCAGGCTTCAATATGCGTCCCATTCCACATACCTCTACTTACAACTTAAAGAGCCGGTTATTAGACACTTTATTATTACTCGTCTTACCCTGATATCTAGCTATGTGAACTAGCGTCCCAGCACACATAGATCCATATCCGAGTAAAGCAAGGTTGTTATTGGAAACTAGCGGAGGTATCAACGAACTATGTTTACAGTGGGTCCCGTACATACCCGGGACCACGGCCCAGGATGTTCCGCTGCTTGGTGACGGAACCTGCCGCAAGGCTAACAGGAGGGACTTATGTATGCCCTTTATCATGATGGTACCAGGAATAAGGGAGCCAGCTCTCCCCTCGGTCCCCTGGAGGCCCACAGGTCAGACCGGAAGTTTTAGTTGCACAACATGCCTAATACCACTGTAAACACGAACACATATTGATAGCCGCATGTTTCCCCCGACCCAATGCAAGTGGTTCCTTTTATGAATTATTAGATTAATTATCAATTTACGGGAAATAACAGGAACAGGACATGATCAGGAATTCAGGAGTTCAGGTCACTGTATATAATACAGGATAACAGGTCACTGATCATGATACAGGATATCAGGTCACTGTACATAGTACAGGATAACAAGGCAGGGTTCCCGTAAATGTGATAATCACAGGTCAAGTATATCATGCTGAGTGTCAAGGGATAGCATGACAAGATGGTGATATTAGACAGGTAACCAGTCATGTCAGAGATTGATAATAATCCGGTGGCAAGTCATGTCATAACAAGGGGTCTTGCCAAGTAGTAGCATGTCAGGTGTTAGGTGATAATACATCAGTTGTCAGGTGATATACATGTGTTAAAAGTAATATGAAAACGACAAGTAGCATAGACAGGTGTCAGGCATGAAGTAATGGCATGGGGTAGAATAGTAGCTGAGCACAAACAAAGCGGAGCTGAGCAAGTTGGAAGCACAGGCAGCGAACAGAGTTTAGACACTAATGCGCTCTGCGAGGTTACCGGATACTCGGATCAAGATACGAGTAGAAAATCCGGCAGCAACTCGCCTAAACGAATTTAGTGGATAAAGCACTGAGCGCTAAGCATGCTCACCAGACGGAGCTGAGAAACCTGACGATCCCAATCACGCCTCTTCTGAAACAGTGAGGGACCGGAGGCTGAACTGAGAGACCTGCCGGTCCCAATCACGCCTCTTTCGAGATAGTGAGTGACCGGAGGTTGAAGGGGTCCTGAAGCCAAATATGGTATAAGGCAGTACAATACATCACAGGCATGGTATATGTACAAGAAGGAAACTACCCTAGTACAAGCATTCGTCACCGAGCAATACATGTCCAGATATAGGCACTCGGCCATACACAGATACAGGGACTCAGCCCAATACAAAATACATGGAAACATGAAGTAAAATACATATCGACCCGACAAAGCGGGAATCCCAAATGGAGGCGAGAGCGAGAACACTCGCCTAAATCACCGGAAAGCCGATAAGTCTGGAATCCATGGAACTTGTGCACGCGCCATATTTATAATAATATAGTTATGAGGAGAGAGAAAGTGAAGAGGAGAGAGAAAGAGTTAGAGAGAGGAACCTAGAGAGAGAAAGGGACACAGGGAGACGCGGCTTGGAAAGTGAGACGCGAGGGACGCAGACGCGGGGGTCGCGTCGCGGAAAGTACCAGACGCGGGAATCACAGACGCGGGATTCGCGCTGCGAAGATACCTCAAACGCGGGGTTGAGATCCGCGTTAGGAAATAATCAGAGAGGAGGAAAGGTAATTCCTTTGTTGTGCCCGACGAAGGGATGTTCGGCCCCAATCCAAAAGGAGGGTACCGGCCCTAGGTCTTACCAACGGAGAAGCACAGGAAGAACACAGACGCGGATTTTAGCTCCGCGTCGTGTTGACACGAGAGAGATATAGACACGGGCGTTGGCCCCACGCTGCGTCGATACATAAACGCGGAGGCCACGTTACGGATAGCCTAGACGCGGAGGAGAGACCCGCGTCGGCAAGTCACAAAGGGGGACAGGGAGTTGAGGAGAGAGGGGAAAGTCCCGAGAGAGAGAGAGAGAGAATGTCCAAAGGAGAGAGAGAGAGAGTCCAAGGGAGAGAGAGGGACCCAGGAGAGAGAGAGAGAATGGTTGAGAGAAAATGGGGGGCCCCAGGAGAGAGAAAACAAGGGGGGCTGCTGCCCCCCTCAGGATCCGCACAGCGCCCCCACTTGGGGGAGCCCGGCCTGGCCGCCGGCCAAGCGACGGCGCCGGGCGGCGCTGGCCGCCGGCGGAGAAGGAGGGGGCTGTGCCCCCTCAACAGAGAAGGGAGGGGGCTGTGCCCCCTCCAGCAGAGAAAGAGGGGGGCTTTGCCCCCCTCCAGCACTGGCGCAGGGGCCCAGGCGGGCCCCCTTGGCCGCCCACGGCCGCCGGCACAGCGCCGGCGGCGCCAGACTGGGGTGGCGCCGGCCACCCCAGGGAGAAGAAGGAGGAGGGGACTTTGCCCCCTCCACAGCAGCGCACAGGGGGCCGGGTGGCCCCCTGGCCGCGCCCAAGGCCGCCGGCCTTGCGCCGGCGGCGGTCAGTCCCCGCCGGAGGTGCCGGTGAGGCCGGAGATGGTGGGGCCGAAACTGGGTCTGGGGGTAGGAAGAGAAAGGAGAAAGAAATGGAAAAGGAAAGAAAGGAAAGAAAAGAAAAGAAAAGAAAAAGAGAGAGAGGGGAAGGAGGAGGTCGGAGATCGAGGTTCTCCTCGCCGGCGTCGAGGTGGTGGCCAGAGTTGGGTCGGCTGGGAGGTGGTAGGGTGCTGGTCGCCAGATGAAGAAGAAGAAGAAGAAGAGAAGGGAAAAAGAAAGGGAAGAAAAGAAGTGAAAGAAAAGAAAAGGAAAGAAAAGAAAAAGAGAAAGAAAAAGGGAGATTGATGGAGATGTGATGGGGGTGGTTGTGATGGGATGTGGCCCACGTGGGGGAATGGGCTGGAGTCAGCGGGAGAAAAGAAAAGGGAAGAAAGAAAGAAAAGAAGAGATTGAGAGAAAATAATAATATTATAATATGGCCGCGAAATATCGACTGTTCCAGAAAAATCCCCAAAAATACCCGGAGGTAGAAAACGTCATCCTGAGGAATAATATGAAATCGGTTTTCCAAAATAAAATCCCGTTTTCAAATTAAAAATCCGGAAGCCAACCGCCGATACCGGTCTACACCGGGTCGGCCGGGTTTTGATAAATTCTGAAAAATCCCAGAAAATGTATTAAAGAAGAAAATATGATTTTAAGAAATAAAGTGAAAGCGGAATCCAGAAATTCAATCCCGGTCGTAAACTAAAAATCCTAGAATCAACCAGCGATACTGGCCGATACCGAATCCAGTGGAATTTTCATAAATTCATAAAATTCTCAGAAAAAGGTATTTAGATAGGAAATGTGATTTTAAGAAATAATGTCTAAAGACACTTTTAGTAATTCTAATTAGTTTGTAAATTAAAAATCCGGGAATCGGTCAGCAGTACTGGTCGACACCGGTTTTGAAGATTTTCAACTTAATTCAGGAAAATTTCAGAAAATCATAGAAAATCTAGAATATTGGAAAATGATGTTTAAAACTGAAATCGGTCAAATCGGAATACCGGAATGCCCAAATCGAGCAATACTCTAGGATCGGGCCCTCGGTTCAGACTAGGGCTGACTCCGAGTCCACGAATCCAAATCCAAGACAAAACGTTCATATGAATAATTCATAATACAAAACAAATACAGGAAGTAAATCAAAAAATACGATCAGAAAATACGAATACGCAACTAAGTACGTATTCCGGGAACGGGGTGTTACACTCCATCCACCTTACAAAAAAATTGCGTCCTCGCAATTTCGATAAGGGGTGAAATGAACACAAAAGGATAGGAATGAGGATTATGCCAATCAAGATATGAATAACTATGAGCTTTTCCCCCAGATTGACTGAACAGCTAACTCAGGACTAAAGCATCTCTGCACTTCTGCCGTATATATACATCCTCTGACGGTGCCATAATAATACTGATCTGATGTCTGCTTATAAAAGAACACTGCCAGAACTTCAAAGGACTAACCCATTCTGAACAATATAAAGTGAGCTGACTTGGTAAGATAATCAATAATACTTCGATCAGACTGTGAGCTAAAGCTAATGAAATCCATAGTGCTGAAGTCCATATTATAATATAAAACCCTGCATAGTAAGATGTTGTCCTTCTGCAGTAGAATTACTGAGGTGCCAGAATACCCAAGATAAAGAAAACCTTGATAATGATGAGTATAAATCAAGAAGACCAATAATTAAGAATTTCCGTAAACTGGGCGTTGCTAATTCTGAAAGACGTAGCCAAGAATATAGAATAACTGTGAAGAATTCTGAATACTGACTTCTGAATGATAACCCGTCTGCAGATGAAACAGGAAGAAGATATCTGAGCCCTGCAAGATTTGTAGAATGGATTATTGACAAGGCTATGGCGATAGCTCAAATATAGTGATGGAACTCTGTTCAGCAGATCCATGAAAGCACGCTAGAAGAAATCCGAGGAATGGCTAGAGTGCCAAGCACTGAAGGGACTAGCCACGGATGAAACCAAGCCTAGATGAGGTTATCGCGTAACACAGCTCAGGTGTTAAGCATTAGGGTGCGGCGAGGCTAACGCTCTGCGAGACTCGCATATAGCGAAGTTCACGCGACGAAGCCAGCGCGTAACACAACGCTAAATGCTAAGCACCAGGGTGCAACGAAACTCACACCCGGTTAGGTTCACGGATGACTAGAACACGACCCTCGCTTGGCGAGGCTAGCGGAGCTCTTAGTCCATCAAATCCATAAAAACTGCCAGAAGTTGGTAGCTCTGAGAACATGATCAAGAAATCAAAATAACCGAAACGTGTCCAGAATGCTGTCTTCTAAATAATAATCTGACTGCAAATCAGTCCTGAGAACACCCGAATTCCACGAACATAGTCAAAGAAATCATGACCACAATTAGAGTAATAAAAATAGAAATTATCATAACTCTATCTGCCAGAAGCCCTGATTCTGAAATACTGTTCTATACTGACACTCCTCGCGAAATGATGCAATCTATCTGACTATATAAGTGACGACTACTCTGCTTGATGTACTAGTCTCCCATGATGTATCCATAAATACAAGAATATAATGCGAGGCCGAAGATCTGCCCAGTATAAGACAAAGTGATATACCAGAGTCGAGGAATGCCAGAACATAATGAGAGTGACTACATCTGCCCTGCTATTACCTCTCAAGCTACGCATATCTTAAGTTGGCATAAAGGTTATAAAAATCAGAATAGCAAAAATAGGAAAGATAGGAATCATGAAATAGGGAGAGAGATAGGACAGACTAGGATTGATGGTGATAGTGCAATGAGGAGGATATGATATAGAGAAGTTTACCAACTCCCGGACATATTAAAATGGGGATAATAATTACGGTCAGTACTTCAAAGATTCCTCCTTCAGATATCGAACACCCTTTCTGTTCTTACTCCATCATCTTGAGCATCCTGACTTCCTCTTCAGTCAAATTATATGTTTGCTTCCCTTCACCATGTGCCCTAGTTCTTGGTCTCCTTTGTATATGACTCCATGCTGGATGCTGGGGATGAAGTGAGGTTATTCTGACAGTAGGTCCCGGATTCCCTCACAACGGTGATACTGGAAGAGTTGATCTGATCGGTGTAATGTTCTCTGTCTCCTTGAACAGTCAGTCGCATTTCAACTAATCTCTGAACCCGTGTATGACATAATTCATAGCCTTGCTGGTGGTTGTGTTGTAGATGCCCAGCTCCAGACAATATCCACCGGTCATATGTTGTGGGCAGGGTTAGAGGGATGGCTTAGCTAGTAGGGCGTCCAGAGGCCTGTCTGAGCCTTCAACTTCCATTAATTAAGAGGGTCTCTTCACCAACTTCATCTGCAACTCATTCTAATCTTTCTCCTCTGGGTCCATTCCACTTCCCGGATGATGACTGAAGAACTTGAGAATACTCCTTGGGCTGCTTGGGGATAAGAAACATCCTGCTCTTCATCTTCATTTCTCATTTGAGATATTGCTTGCTCGGTTCTCCTTGTCGGCCACCATGTAAAACACCGACCGACTTTGCTTTAGAAATTTTGCAGTGTAATTATTTACAATCCAATCTCCCTACCGCAATTTGATAAATCATTCTTTCATTTCTTCCTGGGCTATTACAGAGAAGAATCCTCCTATAGAAATCCTTCGAGAACTAGTCCCAAGTGTTGGGCTTTCCCAGTCTCGCTGCTTCCGCCAACTACTACATCCAGGCTACATCTTCTAACTGAATCTCGATCATTTTCACCTAGTTCTCGTCAGGGACCCAAGTTGACTTAGAAGATCCATCAGGTTTACTGACCACTGCTATACATCCAGGGCTTCTCCATGCTTGAAAAGATTGCCGGCTGTAATTTCCTGAAAGCCAACATGTCGCCTGGCTTCTGTTCCCGGAGTGCAACCAATGATCCTTGGTGCGGGACCTTCATCTGTACTTGATCGTGTCTCATCATATCTTGCAGAGATAGTCTTAAATCAAGATTTTCTCCATTAGGGTTACCCTAGGAAGAACCAGAACCGTTATGATTTCCCCATCTTTTCATGTCCGAGTTGGTCCAAGAATAACAAGAAACTGAAGTATGAAAGGATGGAGAACTTCAGAATTCAAGGATAAGATTATCAAGAGAGAATGGATAACTTTGTACTTGTAGTTGGATTGTATAACCAAGACTTATGCATTCCAGTTGCAAATTCCTTTACCATTAATTTGCCATCTGGACGTACTGAGGAGGTGAGAGCCTAAGCTCTGATACCAACCTGTAACGCCCCGATCCTGGCGGATACGGAGACATTACTGCAACGTATATACGCAAGTCAGAAGTACCTTCACGTATATACGCTAAGCATCAGTACAGGCAAGAATCAGAGTACGGAAGCAAGTGGTGCATTATACATTCCAACACATGAGTACTATTACAAAGTTATCACCAGAGGTGATCCAATATTACATGAATATTACATCACTGATATGCGCAATTGCGAGATTACAAGCAGATGTACATGGATGAATAGTACAAAAGGGCACTCACGAGTTTACAAAAGGAAAACTCGAGAGGCACACAGGGGCCTGGAAGGATAGAACTCTGAACGGTCTGCTGGAGATCCACGCTACCGCCGCGCCACTCTGATCAGCAACAGTGAGAATCCACAGGCTCCAAGCTCCATGACCTGGACATGAGAATCCAGGGGAGTCAGATGAAACTCCCCAGGCGAGTGGTGATACAAAAGCCAAGTGGCGAGCAAGGATAAGCACATGTATAGCGATAAAACCAAATAAAGCCGAGGACGAGCAAATCTGATTGTATGGTTTCAGATCACGGCTCCATAAGACTAGTACGTCGAAGGAATAATCCAAACAAGGAAACCCTCATATATATACCCTTATCTTATGTCACCATAATCCCAGCACATACAATCCGACTGCACTCAGGGCATGATAAGATAATGAACAGGAGGCAGATGGATACCAGGGATAAAGTAGAGCATGAGCAGTTAATATAATAATAACCATAAAACCGAAAATCCGATGAAAAACCAGAACAAGCAAATATGATAAGGCATATCACAGATTCAAAGCCGTTTAAGCTGCAGGCTTCAGTATGCGTCCCATTCCACATACCTCTACTTACAACTTAAAGAGCCGGTTATTAGACACTTTATTATTACTCGTCTTACCCTGATATCTAGCTATGTGAACTAGCGTCCCAGCACACATAGATCCATATCCGAGTAAAGCAAGGTTGTTATTGGAAACTAGCGGGGGTATCAACGAACTATGTTTACAGTGGGTCCCGTACATACCCGGGACCACGGCCCAGGATGTTCCGCTGCTTGGTGACGGAACCTGCCGCAAGGCTAACATGAGGGACTTATGTATGCCCTTTATCATGATGGTACCAGGAATAAGGGAGCCAGCTCTCCCCTCGGTCCCCTGGAGGCCCACAGGTCAGACCGGAAGTTTTAGTTGCACAACATGCCTAATACCACTGTAAACACGAACACATATTGATAGCCGCATGTTTCCCCCGACCCAATGCAAGTGGTTCCTTTTATGAATTATTAGATTAATTATCAATTTACGGGAAATAACAGGAACAGGACATGATCAGGAATTCAGGAGTTCAGGTCACTGTATATAATACAGGATAACAGGTCACTGATCATGATACAGGATATCAGGTCACTGTACATAGTACAGGATAACAAGGCAGGGTTCCCGTAAATGTGATAATCACAGGTCAAGTATATCATGCTGAGTGTCAAGGGATAGCATGACAAGATGGTGATATTAGACAGGTAACCAGTCATGTCAAGAGATTGATAATAATCCGGTGGCAAGTCATGTCATAACAAGGGGTCTTGCCAAGTAGTAGCATGTCAGGTGTTAGGTGATAATACATCAGTTGTCAGGTGATATACATGTGTTAAAAGTAATATGAAAACGACAAGTAGCATAGACAGGTGTCAGGCATGAAGTAATGGCATGGGGTAGAATAGTAGCTGAGCACAAACAAAGCGGAGCTGAGCAAGTTGGAAGCACTGGCAGCGAACAGAGTTTAGACACTAATGCGCTCTGCGAGGTTACCGGGATACTCGGATCAAGATACGAGTAGAAAATCCGGCAGCAACTCGCCTAAACGAATTTAGTGGATAAAGCACTGAGCGCTAAGCATGCTCACCAGACGGAGCTGAGAAACCTGACGATCCCAATCACGCCTCTTCCGAAACAGTGAGGGACCGGAGGCTGAACTGAGAGACCTGCCGGTCCCAATCACGCCTTTTTCGAGATAGTGAGTGACCGGAGGTTGAAGGGGTCCTGAAGCCAAATATGGTATAAGGCAGTACAATACATCACAGGCATGGTATATGTACAAGAAGGAAACTACCCTAGTACAAGCATTCGTCACAGAGCAATACATGTCCAGATATAGGCACTCGGCCATACACAGATACAGGGACTCAGCCCAATACAAAATACATGGAAACATGAAGTAAAATACATATCGACCCGACAAAGCAGGGAATCCCAAATGGAGGCGAGAGCGAGAACACTCGCCTAAATCACCGGAAAGCCGATAAGTCTGGAATCCATGGAACTTGTGCACGCGCCATATTTATAATAATATAGTTATGAGGAGAGAGAAAGTGAAGAGGAGAGAGAAAGAGTTAGAGAGAGGAACCTAGAGAGAGAAAGGGACACAGGGAGACGCGGCTTGGAAAGTGAGACGCGAGGGACACAGACGCGGGGGTCGCGTCGCGGAAAGTACCAGACGCGGGAATCACAGACGCGGGAATCACAGACGCGGGATTCGCGCTGCGAAGATACCTCAAACGCGGGGTTGAGATCCGCGTTAGGAAATAATCAGAGAGGAGGAAAGGTAATTCCTTTGTTGTGCCCGACGAAGGGATGTTCGGCCCCAATCCAAAAGGAGGGTACCGGCCCTAGGTCTTGCCAACGGAGAAGCACAGGAAGAACACAGACGCGGATTTTAGCTCCGCGTCGTGTTGACACGAGAGAGATATAGACGCGAGCGTTGGCCCCACGCTGCGTCGATACATAAACGGGGAGGCCGCGTTACGGATAGCCTAGACGCGGGGGAGAGACCCGCGTCGGCAAGTCACAAAGGGGGACAGGGAGTTGAGGAGAGAGGGGGAAAGTCCCAGGAGAGAGAGAGAGAGAGAATGTCCAAAGGAGAGAGAGAGAGAGAGAGAGTCCAAGGGAGAGAGAGGGACCCAGGAGAGAGAGAGAGAGAATGGTTGAGAGAAAATGGGGGGCCCCAGGAGAGAGAAAACAAGGGGGGCTGCTGCCCCCCCTCAGGATCCGCACAGCGCCCCACTTGGGGGCGCCCGGCCTGGCCGCCGGCCAAGCGACGGCGCCGGGCGGCGCTGGCCGCCGGCGGAGAAGGAGGGGGCTGTGCCCCCTCAACAGAGAAGGGAGGGGGCTGTGCCCCCTCCAGCAGAGAAAGAGGGGGGCTTTGCCCCCCTCCAGCACTGGCGCAGGGGCCCAGGCGGGCCCCCTTGGCCGCCCACGGCCGCCGGCACAGCGCCGGCGGCGCCAGACTGGGGTGGCGCCGGCCACCCCAGGGAGAAGAAGGAGGAGGGGGCTTTGCCCCCTCCACAGCAGCGCACAGGGGGCGGGTGGCCCCCTGGCCGCGCCCAAGGCCGCCGGCCTTGCGCCGGCGGCGGTCAGTCCCCGCCGGAGGTGCCGGTGAGGCCGGAGATGGTGGGGCCGAAACTGGGTCTGGGGGTAGGAAGAGAAAGGAGAAAGAAATGGAAAAGGAAAGAAAGGAAAGAAAAGAAAAGAAAAGAAAAAGAGAGAGAGGGAAGGAGGAGGTCGGAGATCGAGGTTCTCCTCGCCGGCGTCGAGGTGGTGGCCGGAGTTGGGTCGGCTGGGAGGTGGTAGGGTGCTGGTCGCCAGATGAAGAAGAAGAAGAAGAAGAGAAGGGAAAAAGAAAGGGAAGAAAAGAAGTGAAAGAAAAGAAAAGGAAAGAAAAGAAAAAGAGAAAGAAAAAGGGAGATTGATGGAGATGTGATAGGGGTGGTTGTGATGGGATGTGGCCCACGTGGGGGAATGGGCTGGAGTCAGCGGGAGAAAAGAAAAGGGAAGAAAGAAAGAAAAGAAGAGATTGAGAGAAAATAATAATATTATAATATGGCCGCGAAATATCGACTGTTCCAGAAAAATCCCCAAAAATACCCGGAGGTAGAAAACGTCATCCTGAGGAATAATATGAAATCGGTTTTCCAAAATAAAATCCCGTTTTCAAATTAAAAATCCGGAAGCCAACCGCCGATACCGGTCTACACCGGGTCGGCCGGGTTTTGATAAATTCTGAAAAATCTCAGAAAATGTATTAAAGAAGAAAATATGATTTTAAGAAATAAAGTGAAAGCGAAATCCAGAAATTCAATCCCGTTCGTAAACTAAAAATCTAGAATCAACCAGCGATACTGGCCGATACCGAATCCAGTGGAATTTCATAAATTCATAAAATTCTCAGAAAAAGGTATTTAGATAGGAAATGTGATTTTAAGAAATAATGTCTAAAGACACTTTTAGTAATTCCAATTAGTTTGTAAATTAAAAATCCGGGAATCGGTCAGCAGTACTGGTCGACACCGGTTTTGAAGATTTTCAACTTAATTCAGGAAAATTTCAGAAAATCATAGAAAATCTAGAATATTGGAAAATGATGTTTAAAACTGAAATCGGTCAAATCGGAATACCGGAATGCCCAAATCGAGCAATACTCTAGGATCGGGCCCTCGGTTCAGACTAGGGCTGACTCCGAGTCCACGAATCCAAATCCAAGACAAAACGTTCATATGAATAATTCATAATACAAAACAAATACAGGAAGTAAATCAAAAAATACGATCAGAAAATACGAATACGCAACTAAGTACGTATTCCGGGAACGGGGTGTTACAACAGCCGTGAGATTAAACGCTGGATCAACGGCCAGATGACTGCCGCGGATCCGCGGCCAAAGCCGCGTTTCAGCGGCAGCATCTTGGCCGTTGCGCCAGTGATTTCTTCTGACATTCTGTATCCTTCATGTGCCTTGCTGGACCTTCTAGAATGTAGGGAATATTCGTGGATAAATCCAGATATGGGCTTCTTCTTTGGGCTTCTCAATTAATCCCTTAATTCCCTTAAAAAATCATTGTTGATGGGCCTTCATCTCCATTAATGTTGGATCTGAAAAAAGAGAGAAAAAACGCAATAAAAATCTCATTTTTCTTTATATAAAGCATAATATGGTAGTGAAAAATGATGCATTAATGAACTCCAATCACTACAAATGACGAAATATGTGGAGGAGGAATCTAGTGGAGATGAGTCCGACCAACCTTGCGGTATGGTCCAAGGGAATGACTCCCTTGAGGTAAACTCGGACACCCATCTAGAGATAGTGCTAGTTCTTCTTCTAATGATTATATTGATGCTGATGCATTAAATGAAAAACTATCTATTGTATGTGAAAAATTGCTTCAAAAGCACCAAGTTTTGAAAAAGAAAGTCTTAAAATAAAAGAAAAAATAAAGATTTATTTTCAAAACTTAATATGGCTTTGCAAGAGAGGGATGAGATTTCTAATGAAAGGGACTCATTGAAATCCCAACTCGACCTTGTTTTAAATGAAAACAAAATTTTAAAAAATAAAAATAATTGTGATGAGATTTTAAAGAAAAATGAGGCTTTGTCTTCAAAACTCGATTTTGTTTTAAAAGAAAATGAATCTTTGAAAAATAAAATTGCTTTAATTTCAAAGGAATTGGATTTGATTTCTAAGAAAAATATTTCTTTTAAAAATGATTTAGATATTCATGTTTGTCATGCTTCATCATCTAGTGTACCTATTGCATGCTCCACCTCTTCTTCTAAAGTTGAAAATGATATAACTATGCTAAAGAAGAGTGTTGATTGTTTAGGCTCCACTTTGAGCCAATGTGCTATGGATTACAAGAAATTGGAATCCATGTTTCGCAAAAAACATGCACCACATATATATACACACCATTCGCGGCATACACATGCTTCTCATGCTCACACACATGATTATATGTATGCTCATGTATACACTTGTACACATTGTGGACATAAGGGCTACCTTGCAAAATTTTGTTATGATAGGATTAACAATTCAAATTTTACAAATAAATTTGTTTTGGTTAGGAAAGGTGCTAACCCCCATGACCCCAATAAGGTATGGGTACCAAAATCCACCCCTATTATATTTGATGTAGGTGTGAGCTCTTGCTTGACGTGAGGGCATTGGTGCCTTGATGGTGGATGCTTTTGCGCTTGATGGACACTACTTTGGATGCATCACCTTCAAAGAAGTTTGGTGGGAGGACCACCATGGTTTGGAGATCTAGAAATTAACCCTAATAGTTTTGGTAACTATCTCTAACTTCTATTTTATTTACATGCTTTTAGATTATTGATTTTTAGTATGCTATGTTTTAATGCTCATTATGTTAAACGCCATGATAATTAGACTTATGACATACATGTATAGTAATTGAGATACACCCATGTTCATATGAATCTATATTTTGTATTCTCACTATAGTTTAACATTGTGTATATCACTACTCTAAAACATGTGCATTTAACATAATGGTCATATTGGTTTACGTTTTGTCTTATGATTCATGCTTTGATTACTTGTTTAGATGTAGTTTTTATTAAAATTTGTGTATATACTTGTACAACTAATGAGCCACAATTGATTCTTATATGTTTGTGCTTAATTGCTCATTTGTACCCATTAGATATACTAGTATGACCTAGTTTTGATGATTCTTGCATTTCAACTTGTATTCCCTATTTTTGACATGTTTTCATAAAAATGTATTTAGCTTCATATATATGTTAATTTTTGCCAAAACTTTAAATATACATGTATACCCTTGAATCACTTGCTTTTCATGCAAATTCTATTATGGACTCATTTATGTTTGGGATATATATGTAAACTTCTAGTTTAGACAAAACATACATATGCCTTGAAGTTAGTATTATTTTGATGAAAATTAAATTTTTTATGTTTTTCATGTTTACAAAGAAACTTCATTGAGCTTAAATGTCTGATTCCATGATTTTGTTAATTACATGTCTTTTACACTCTATATTTGATGTTTACTCATGAATTTTTGTTTCATGAGACTATATGAGTTTTATTACTATTTGAGTGTCGATGATCATGTGATTTTCATGTTTTCATGAATTCATTCATGTTTCTATTCCTTGCTTGAAAAATTTCGTACTAGTTTTCAAGATAATCATAAAACTAATTGCGTATTTCTTCATTTTTGAAAGAGTTTTCAATTATGTTAAAATTATTTTCAAATCCTATTTTTGAAAACTCCTTCCTTCCTAAGGGCGGATGAATGGGTAATCTTGCCTTGTATGCTCAAATTGAAAATCTTTTTAAACATATGCATGAAAAGGAGGTAGTATGAGTTATACACTTGATTCTCATTATATTTTCAATTGGTATCACAATTGATATTTTTTTTTACTCATATTTGTGTTTTCTATATATGTATGCTTCATACTTCAAATAGTTTCAATTTCTATTGGTATTCACATTTTCATACATATATATACGATTTGATTGTGCTTACAATACCTTTACATCTTAAAGCACAAATTATGTTTATGCTAAGCTTGATTTACTTCTTAAATGACAATTATTTTTCAATTGGTATCTTATACAAACTTATGCATTATTTTTATTAGTATTTCATAAAGGGGGAGAAAATTTCATATTTTATCTTTCAATCAGTTTAATTTTCAATTGGATCTTACTCCCATTCTTTATGATGAAAAAATACTTTGTTTTGGTATATGCTAACATTCTCAATATTGGTATCAATAATCTTAAATTGATATTATTCTAAATTTGGTATCTTTATTGCAAAATGATTTGTATTTCCAAAAAATTTGGTTTGTATTTTCAATTGGTTTTTACTTTTAATTGGTATCAAAATTTACAATATATATTTCAATTAGTATTTAAAACGTACAATGTTTCATTTTCTATTGGTATCAAAAATTTACAAGATATTTTCAATTTGTATCTTTTAGTATCTTAAAAATTTTGTTTATTTTCAATTTATATCATAAATTGGTATCATAATGTTTCGATATATACCTTTATCATAAATTGGTATATTTTCAATTGGTATTGTTTTGATATGTATTGCTTATATGCAAGGGAAGCTTAACATCTTCTCTATATATAGATTCATATTGAGTGTATCTCATATAGAGGAGCTTGACCTCTCCTCACTATGTCTTACACGTATGTAGGGGGAGCTTCAAATCTCCTTTTATACATTGTGAAATCACCTAGAGGGGGTGAATAGGTGATAATGCTAACCAATGCACAATAAAAAATTTATGATGCAACGATCAACCCAAAACAAGATTAGAAGCCGAATACCCCGTGAAGGGCTCTGAACTCCTTCCTCGTGATTCCTCTTGATAAGAGTTTGAGGTGCGCAACGCAATCTTGTTGTATGAGTATTTGATTGACAAAATGATTATGCAACAAGTGAATAAAGCAATGAATATATATAGAGCAAGGAATTGAAGCAAGTAATTAAAGCAAGAATATAGTGCAAGAGATAAGAGCAAGTAAACCAAACGCAAACACCGAGAATTTTTCCGAGGTTTGAGCACCCAGCTCGACGTCCCCGCCTTCCCCAGAAGGATTTCTAACCATTATAACTTCACAAAGAATTACAACCACACCGGAGTACCCAACTCCACAATCTCGAATACAAGTATTTTTTGGTGATCAAAAGACCACAAACTCTCTTTTGCAAAAGCCTCTTTCCCTTACAAGAACCCTGTAGAACAATGGTTAGAATTTAAGCTCAAATATTATAAGTGGAAAAAGAAAAAGAACTTGAGAGAGTTTTGAGACTAAAACTTCAGGAATGAGAGATTCTTCAGCACAAAAACTAAGGACCAAACTCTTTTGAAAGCCTTTGAAAACATTGAATATTTTGCTAATGCTTGTTGTGAAAAACATAACCCTAATCACCCCTATTTATAGGATAGAGTTAGCGTTTAAAGTGTAAACTCAAAAAATATTAATTAGGAAGAATTTGACCCATAAAATAGCCTTAAAACTCGTTTAGAGACAAAAGGTTTAATTAAAACGTGTTTTAAAAAACTAGTCGTTATGGCAGAAAACTCACTCTCGGTCGACCGGCCGGTCGACCGGGTTTCAAATAAAAAGAGCTGTTGCGGCCCACGGTCGACCGCAACAAACAGAGAGTTGCTTGCTTACAGTCGGACGAAGGTCGGTCGACCGCAATTGGGTCCGGTCGACTGCCCGGTCGACCGGGAAACGTGCACACATGCATGCACCCAACGGTCAGATTCCCGGTCAACCGGTCGGTTGACCAATCTGACCTGACATAGAGTCGGTCGACCGGCTCAGGTCAAAACTTAAAATTTTGAAAAGATTTTGAAGAGTTTGGGATAGTTTTAAAAATAGTTTTTGTCATAACTAGGTATAATACATAAAATGGAGTTTGTAAGTAATAAACTTTATTTAAAATATTTTTTTATAAATTTATAGGAGAAATTTTTGGAAAAACCATGTGCGCAAAAACTTGTGTATAGGAACATGAGCTTCAACTTATCCACTATCCTTTAACAAAACTATAAAACTAAAAATAAATCTAATGAAGTCTCTTGAGCCAAACTGAAGTCTTGAGTCATCCAATGCCATGCTAGACCTTCTCTTCTATGATCATTCCTTCTAGCGCCTTTTGCCTTATTTGCTTCATGAACCAAGAAAGTCTTGCAAAAGCTAAACAATGGCCTTCAAAATAGTACTAACCTGAAACTCATCTTGAACAAAATTATTAGTACCAATATAGCTCTTAAGTGTTTTGTTATCATCAAAACTCTAAACAAATGGAGAATGTAACCTCTTGGGCCAACAATCTCCCCCTTTTTGATGATGACAAAACAAATAGGCTATATTAACAAGATATAAAAGAGAGGTGAAAACTCCCCCTCAAATTATGCTATATTAAACAAGTAAAAACAAGTAAAAGCAATCAAAACTATGAGACATAAAACACTTGCAAAACCAAAACCATATAAACTCATAATCTCCCCCTTTTTGTCATACATCAAAAAGGATAAACAAAACAAGAAAAACATTTCTATTCAATAACACAAACATTAAGTTCACCACATATAAAAGAAAATCGATTGAAATCAAGTGGTTTAGTGAAAATATATGCAAGTTGCAAATCCGAAGAAACATAATCAATCTCTCTATCACCTTTCTCAAAATGATCTCTAAGAAAGTGATACCTAATCTCAATGTGCTTGGTCTTACTATGTTGATTTGCATTCTTAGTCATATGTATAGTACTGATATTATCACAAAATATTTTTATATGGTCATAATGCAAATCATAATCAAGGAGAGTATGTTTCATCCAAAGGACTTGTGCATAACAAGCCCCCGCCGCAACATACTCCGCCTCGGCGGTTGAGAGGGCTACCGAATTTTGTTTCTTAGAGGACCATGAAACAAGACAATTACCAAGAAATTGACATGTCCCACTAGTACTCTTTCTATCCACTCTACAACCCGCATAGTCGGCATCCGAATAACTCGTCATTGAAAAATCTCCGGTTTTCGGATACCAAAGACCCATTCCAATAGTGCCCTTAATATAACGAATGATGCGTTTTACCGCAATAAGATGAGACTCTTTAGGACACGATTGGAATCTAGTACAAAGACACACACTAAACATGATATCCGGCCTACTTACCGTTAAATACAACAAACTACCAATCATCCTTCTATATAACTTAATATCAACACATTTACCTTGGTCATCCTTTTCAAGCTTGGTTGTAGTTGCCATGGGAGTGTTGCAAATTTTCGAACCTTCAAGACCAAATTTCTTTAAGAGTTCCTTTGCGTACTGCTTGACATATGAATATCCCATCCCGCATTTGCTTGATTTGGAGTCCAAGAAAGAAGTTCAATTCACCCATTGAAGTCATTTCGAATTCAAGTTGCATACACTTTTTAAATTCCTTGCACAAAAGCTCATTAGTAGAACCAAAAATTATATCATCAACATAAATTTGCACTATAAGAATGTCATTATAAACATGCTTAGTAAATAATGTTGTGTCTACTTTGCCTTTAACAAAATCATTTGAGAGAAGAAAACTAGAAAGCCTTTCATACCAAGCTCTTGGAGCTTGTTTTAATCCATACAAAGCTTTATCAAGTTTAAAAACAAAATAGGATGAACATGATCAACAAAACTGAGAGGTTGTTCAACATAGACTTCTTCATTTAAAACACCATTTAAAAATGCACTTTTCACATCCATTTGAAAAAGTTTAAAATTTTTAAAAGATGCAAAAGCTAGTGTCATCCGTATGGCTTCAAGCCGTGCTACGGGTGCAAAGGTCTCCTCAAAGTCAATTCCTTCAACTTGAGTGTAACCTTGGGCCACTAACCTAGCTTTATTCCTAATAACATTTCCTGACTCATCCATCTTATTCCTAAAAATCCACTTAGTACCAATTATTGGTCTATCGTGGGGTCTAGGAACAAGGTGCCAAACTTGGTTGCGCTCAAATTGATTGAGCTCTTCTTGCATAGCTAGCAACCAATATGAGTCACCCTCGGCTTCGAGGATGTTTTTGGGTTCAAAATGAGAAATGAATGCAAAGTTACCACACAAGTCATGGAGTTTGGAGCGAGTTGTTACCCCTTTAGATACATCACCTAAGATGAGTTCCTTGGGATGATTTGTAGCGTATGTCCAATCTTTAGGAAGCGGTTGAGAGCTTTCCTCTTTATCCTTTTGAACTTCACCAATTGATTCTTGCTTTTCTTCTTGAATGGGTGAGTCCTTCAAGGATAGCTTCTCCATGTCCTCACCTAATGAGTCAAACTCTACAACATTCTCAACAGCAACATTAGTTTCTTCAAATTTAACACGCATGGATTCTTCAATAGTAAGAGAAGATCTATTGAATACTCTATAAGCTTTGCTAGTAGTAGAATATCCAACAAATATTGCTTCATAAGCCTTAGCATCAAATTTACCCAAGTTATCTTTGGTATTTAAAACAAAACACTTGCATCCAAAAACTTTGAAATATGAAACATTAGGTTTTCTAGAATGATAAATTTCAAAAGAAGTCTTTAAAGAATTTTTACACAAATAAATATGGTTTGATATGTAGCATGAGGTATTTACGGCCTCGGCCCATAGATATTGAGGGAGGTCATATTCACTTATCATAGTCCTAGCCATCTCTTGAAGTGTTCTATTCTTCCTTTCAACTACTCCATTTTGTTGTGGAGTTCTAGGACATGACATTTCATGCTTAATTCCCTTTCATCACAATAAGTCGTGAAGAGTTGGTTAACAAACTCACCACCTCTATCACTTCTTATTTTCAAAATCGAAAAACCTTTTTCTTTTTCAACTCTTTTTTGAAAAATCTTAAAATGTGAAAAAGTTTGATTTTTGTGTTCCAAAAAGAAAACCCAAGAGAAATGGAAAAAATCATCAACTAAAACAAATGCATATGTACTACCATTTAAGCTCTTAGTTTTAGTAGGTCCAAAAGATCCATGTGAATTAATTCTAATGGCCTAGTTGACATGATATCCTTGATTGGTTTGAAAGAATACTTGGTTTGTTTCCCAAGTTGGCACGCACCACAAATGCGGTCTTTTACAAACTTTAAGTAAGGAATACCCTTCACCAATTCCTTAGAATTAATCCTAGCAAGATGATCAAAAGATGTATGTCCTAATCTTCTATGCCAAAGCCAACAAGTCTCATCAAAAATATTCAAGCATTTAGTAGAACAATCCAAATTAAGCATGTCAATGATATAGACATTATTATCACGAAAATCGGTGAGAATACAATCATTGGATTTACAATCAAAAATTTAGCAAGAAGAATCATCAAAAACAACTTTAAGCCCACGATCACAAAGTTGACTTATACTAAGCAAGTTATGTTTAAGTCCATCAACAAGAACAACATTTTCTATAATAGGAGATGCACCAATTTGAATGTTAACTATACCGACGATTGTGCCCTTGGAGTCATCTCCGAAGGTGACGGTGCCACCTTCAACGTACCCTGATAGGGTTGTGAAGTTGTTGATATCCCATGCATATGTCTTGAACAACCACTATCAAGGTACCACAGCTCCTTATGTCTTGGAGCCTTAGTGTGTACCTACATCAAATAATTTAGAACTTGATTTTGGTACCCACATTTTCTTGGGTCCTAAAGAGTTAGTATTACGGATCCACACAAGATTATTTGTTCTATTAATTTGATCATAGCAAAACTTAGCTAAATGGCCATTTTTACCATAATAAGTACATCTATAAACTCTACCATATTTAAATGCATAATGAGTGTGTGGCTTACTAGCATGTGACTTGTGAGCATGAGTAGCTTTAACATGAGAAGTGTTGTGTGAAGTGCTGACATGATGAGCATTTTTAGCATAGGTTGTTTTATCATTCTTAACATGTGGAGTGTGCTTCTTTGAAAACATATCCTCTAATTTCTTAGTATTAAAAGCACAATCTTTTAAAACATTTTCAAAATCAACAATTCTAGTTTTTAACAAAGAAAATCATTTTCATCAACTTTTGAAAATTTTGCTTTACAAGCAACTTTATATGCATCAAATTCTCTTTTTGTTGAAATAAGGTTGGAAGAAATTTCATTCTTTTCTTGTGAAATAATAGCAAGTTGATTTTTAAGAAAAACAATTTCCTTTTCCAATTTTGAAAATTCTACCTTTTTACCATCATAGCTTTCAGAAAGTTCAACAAAAGCATGTACAAGCATTTCTCTACTTAATTCATCTTCTTCATCAAGAGGTTGAGAGGTTACCTTGGTGTGTTTGCCATGAAACACATATTTGTCGTATCAACCTCATCTTCGGATTCGCTTTCCGAATCCCAAGTAGCTTTGTATGCTTTCTTTTCAACCGGCCTCTTTTGTTTCAAGGAGGAAGTCACCTTTTTCTTGAAATCCGGGCAATCGGCCATGATGTGTCCGAGTTTGCGGCAATTGAAGCATATGATTCTTCTCTCCTCCTTCCCTTCCAATTTTCTTCTAAAGTTGAGTTTGTTCTTGCGGTACAACCTCTTCACATTTCTTACTAGGAGAGATAGCTCCTCATCATCTTCTTCATCTTCTTCATTGTCGTCGATTATGGAGGAAGACTTGAAGGCTATGGACTTCTTCTTTTGAGGTACTGCTTCTTCTCTTGCCTTCTTCTCCATCTCATGAGTCTTAAGTTTTCCAATAAGACTTATGAGATCCATTTCATCTTTATCATTCAACTCCTTTAAGGTGGTTGCCTTTATCTCCCATGATGAAGGAAGAGCTCGAATCACTTTTTGCACCTTTTGGTCATTGCTTATATCATCACCTAGAGAGAAAGAGCATTAGTAATCTTTATAAACCTTGTAATCATAGAATCAATACACTCATCTTCAAGCATTTTGAAACTTTCATATTGGGACCTCAAGAGATCTATTTTGGCTCTCTTGACTTGTGATGTCCCCTCGTGAGTGACCAACAAATGTTGCCAAATCTCATAGGCGGATTGGCAGTGTATAACCCGTGTAAGATCATCCTCATTCAAGGCGGTGAGAAGGAAATTTTAGGCCTTAGAATTAGCCTCATATTCTTTATAGGTAAAGTCGGACCAAGTGCTCTCCTCACTATCAGGTCTAACATAGGGCTTGGTCAGGGATTTAGCAGCTAAGCTACCTAAAGATTGTAGAAAGATAGTCATCCTAACCTTCCAAATGGGGAAATTGAGTCCATCAAATTTAGGAGGAGTCTTAATATTGTCGGCCATGTTTACTAGTGTATGAATGAAAGAATGCAAATAATGATTAGCAAATTTTTAGGATCTCTCTAAGGATGTTAAGCCAAAACGTAGAGTCCAAGCTCTGATACCAATTGAAATCACCTAGAGGGGTGAATAGGTGATAATGCTAACCAATGCACAATAAAAAATTTATGATGCAACGATCAACCCAAAACAAGACTAGAAGCCGAATACTCCGTGAAGGGCTCTGAACTCCTTCCTCGTGATTCCTCTTGATAAGAGTTTGAGGTGCGCAATGCAATCTTGTTGTTTGAGTATTTGATTGACAAAATGAATATGCAACAAGTGAATAAAGCAATGAATATATATAGAGCAAGGAATTGAAGCAAGTAATTAAAGCAAGAATATAGTGCAAGAGATAAGAGCAAGTAAACCAAACGCAAACACCGAGAATTTTTTCGAGGTTCGAGCACCCAGCTTTACGTCCCCGCCTTCCCCAGAAAGATTTCTAACCACTATAACTTCACAAAGAATTACAACCACACCGGAGTACCCAACTCCACAATCTCGAATACAAGTATTTCTTGGTGATCAAAAGACCATAAACTCTCTTTTGCAAAAGCCTCTTTCCCTTACAAGAACCCTGTAGAATAATGGTTAGAATTGAAGCTCAAATATTATAAGTGGAAAAAGAAAAAGAACTTGAGAGAGTTTTGAGACTAAAACTTCAGGAATGAGAGATTCTTCAGCACAAAAATCAAGGACCAAACTCTTTTGAAAGCCTTTGAAAACATTGAATATTTTGCTAATGCTTGTTGTGAAAAACATAACCCTAATCACCCCTATTTATAGGATAGAGTTAGGGTTTAAAGTGTAAACTCACAAAATATTAATTAGGAAGAATTTGACCATAAAACAGCCTTAAAACTCATTAGAGACAAAAGGTTTAATTAAAACGTGTTTTAAAAAACTAGCCGTTATGGCAGAAAACTCACTCTCGGTTGACCGGCCGGTCGACCGGGTTTCAAATAAAAGGAGCCGTTGCGGCCCACGGTCGACCGCACGGTCGACCGCAACAAACAGAGAGTTACTTGCTTACAGTCGGCCGAAGGTCGGTCGACCGCAATTGGGTCCGGTCGACCGCCCGATCGACCGGGAAACGTGCACACATGCACGCACCCACGGTCAGATTCCCGGTCAACCGGTCGGTCGACCGATCTGACCTGACATAGAGTCGGTCGACCGGTCGGTCGACCGGCTCAGGTCAAAACTTGAAATTTTGAAAAAGATTTTGAAGAGTTTGGGATAGTTTTAAAAATAGTTTTTGTCATAACTAGGTATAATACATAAAATGGAGTTTGTAAGTAATAAACTTTATTTAAAAATATTTTTTATAAATTTATAGGAGAAATTTTTGGAAAAACCATGTGCGCAAAAACTTGTGTATAGGAACATGAGCTTCAACCTATCCACTATCCTTTAACAAAACTATAAAACTAAAAACAAATCTAATGAAGTCTCTTGAGCCAAACTGAAGTCTTGAGTCATCTAATGCCATGCTAGACCTTCTCTTCTATGATCATTCCTTCTAGTGCCTTTTGCCTTATTTGCTTCATGAACCAAGAAAGACTTGCAAATGCTAAACAATGGCCTTCAAAATAGTACTAACCTGAAACTCATCTTGAACAAACTTATTAGTACCAATATAGCTCTTAAGTGTTTTGTTATCATCAAAACTCTAAACAAATAGAGAGTGTAACCTCTTGGGTCAACACATTGTATATAATGCATTATGTGATTAGAGTTTAGTCATCTATTTTTCATATAATGTATGTATGCAGGGGGAGTTAACTTTACATCTCTCCTCTTCATGAATATATATCGCATATATATCTTTATTGTTTGATTTGTTTTTGCCCATTTGTTGATGAATTGACAAAAAGGGGGAGAAGTATTTGATGAGTTTATATATGCATGTTTATTTCATTTCCTTATTTTATACAAAAAGGGGGAGAACATTTTGAGAGTTTTATATATGCATACTTATTTTCTTGTTTAATGCATATATGTTTTGTTTATGTAAAAGGGGAGAAGTATTTAGAAAGTTTATTTATGTTTATTTCCTCATTTATGCATATATATGTTGTTTGTTCTACGCACATTCATTGAATATCTTTATTATTTATCGCTATGCATAAGTTAAAGGGAGCTTCTATGAAGCTTAACTTTAATCCATGCATATATAACTCCATTAGTTTTGTCATCATCAAAAAGGGGGAGATTGTTGGCCCAGAGGCCCATCACTTTAATTTTGATGATGATTAACTCATGTAGTTATAGTTTACTAATAATATTGTATTTAAATAGTTTCAGTGATTGACCAAGATATTAGTAGGTGATTAGCTTCAACAAAGGAGTTTTGGAGCTTTCACATGTTGATTGAAGAGCTCGCGCGTCAAGATCGCATCTAGCACTCGGTTGGAGTCAAGCATGTTGGATCGCGTTTGGATCGAGTCGGTTTGGAGACAAGAAGGCTTCGGTTTGTGTTTCGCTTATGTTTAGATCTTGTGTAAAGATTAGATAGTGTTGATATGCTCAAGTTCACACACACACACAAAAGTTTAAAGTTTATTGGTTTTGGTTTTCGGTTTAACCGGTTTTAGATTTCTATCAAATATAGATATATATATATATATTATATGTTATATTGGATTCTATCCATATACAATATGCTTCAAAGTTGTTTCAATATCATATTTTAGTATTTATACAAGTTTTGGAGAAAACGGTTTTCCATCTCAAAAATTCAAGTTTGAAAAATACAGAATTTGTGTTTAAGCTTAATTTCAATATCACAAAAATGGTTCAAATTGTTTATAATATGTGTTGAATTTTAGTCACACATATTTGTATTTCAAAGATCTTATAAGAATTTATGTGATTTTATGGGATTTAATTGATATTAAAAAGACCAAGTTTTTAATCCCCAAAATTTGTGACCTGACCTTCTACCGGTCGACTGAGACAGAAGTCGGTCGACCGGTCCAGTCGACCGATGTGCACAAGCGTGCACGGCCGTTTAGGTTTAAGGGCGATCGACCGTCCTGGTCGACCGTCCAAAGTGCTTTGCTCTCTGGATCTGGCCCGGGTCGACCGGGCGGTCGACCGGCCAGAGAGCTCTACTCTCTGTATCCAGCCTCGGTTGACCGGGCGGTCGACCGGTGGCACAATGGTCGGAAATCTGACCATTGGGCGGTCGACCGGGCGGTCGACCGGCAGCAGAATTTTCTGCTATCCTTGGCCCAACGGCTAGTTTTTGGAATGGGTTATAAATACCCATCCCTTTGGGCTGTTTTGATTAAGAATTCAAGACAAATTTTCCTATCTTCTTAAGTGTTTTAGAAACAAGTTTTCAAGAGTTTTTGGGCTTAAAGATTTTATCTTTTTTGTTTTCAAGGGTTGGAAAATTCAAAGAAAATAGAGTATTTGGAATATTGGTTTTAATCTTCATTTCTATCTTATTCTAATTATTTTCCCAAGTATTTTTTTTGTGTGTTTTGATTTCCAAACACCTTGATTTCTCACACTTAAGTTATCATATCTATCCTATCTATTAGGATCTTGTTTTGGTAAGAAAATTAGTTTGTGGTTTGTTGAGACCACCAAGTGTTGTAATCTTTTCTTTGCTTTGAGTATCGCTCTTGTGTAGAGGTGATTGTGGAGGTTTTATTGGTATCCCTCTAAGTGTATAGGTGATTGTGGTTGGAGTGTTGGCTAAGTGTCTTATCCCTCTAGTGTGAGGTGATTGTTGTTTGGCTAAGCGCCTATCCCTCTAGTGTAAGGTGATTGTTGTTTGGCTAAGTGCCTTTCCCTCTAAGTGTAGAGGTGATTGTTATTATTTGGCTTTGTGCCTATCCCTCTAGTGAGAGATGATTGTTATTGTTTGGCTTTGTGTCTATCTCTCTATTGAGAGGTTGATCTTGTGTGGCTTAGTGTCTTGCCTCTTGTGTAGAGGTTGTTGTTGTTTGAGAGAGGAGTGTGTACTCTAAGTTTGTATTACCCAAATCCTCAGTGGAGGTTCCCCTTGTGGGAAGTCCTGTGTGGAGGCATTAGTGAAAATCCTTCTGTGTGAAGGCAGGGACGTAGAGCAGTGGTTCGAACCTCAAAACATATCTTTGTATTTGCGATTGATCCACTATCTCTTAACTCCCTCTCTCTTTTATCTTGCATTGATTCATATTGCTCATATCTTATGTGCTTGGTATTGTTTGTGTGCCTCACTTGTGTTGAACCAAGAGAGCTTCATATAGCACCTTAACTTTTATTTAGAGGAATTTAGAGGAGATAGTCCAGAGCCCTTCACCGGGAATTCGGCTACACTTTTTGGTTACACTAAGTGTGTTGCAATTAGTTTTAATTCCAGATCATTTGTCATTAGATTAGCCATACATCTATTAACCCCCCTCTAGGTGTATTTTTACTTTGGGCCAACAATCTCCCCCTTTTTTATGATGACAAAACTCATAGAGTTATATATGTATGGATTAAAGATAAGCTTCATAGAAGCTCCCCCTTAACTCATGCATAACAATAAACAAATAGATATTCAATGAAATGCATAAAATAAATAAACATATATGCATAAATGCTAATATTAAGCATGCATATATAATCTCACTAATTTCTTTTCTCCCTTTTTGTCAATTCATCAACAAAGAGGTGAGGACAATCAAACAATAAAGATGTATATGCGATATGCATTCATGAAAAGGAGAGACGTAAAATTAGCTCCCCCTGCATACATGCATTACATGGAGAAGGGATGACTAGACCCCTAACCCACATAAAGCATAATATACAATGTATAAACGGAGATGTTAAGCTCTCCCTACACACGTGTATCGCGTAAAAAGAGAGGTCAAGCTCCTCAATGTGAGATACACTCAACATGAATCTATATATAGAGAAGATGTTAAGCTTCTCTTGCATATAGGCAAAACATATCAACAAATTTTGAAAACACTATTTAAAACAAATTTTTAAAATTTTTGAAGTCAACAAAATGAATTATGATACCCATGAAATTAAATTGTAGTTGACAAAATAAAAGTTGGTACCATTTGTCGAGGAAAATTTTTTTTAAGATACCAATAGTAGATTTTGACACCAATTGAAGGTGAAACATAAAGTACATTTTGATACCAAATAAATACCAATTGAAATCAATGAATAAGCTTGTTGATCGGTCACTGATATTGCTTAATTATTATTATATTCTCATATATATTATATAATAAACTCTACTTTTAATCCTAATTATTGTCTAATTTATATGCAGGCCCATTGCTAAAAGAAAGGAAAGAGAAACGAGCCCAAAAGTTCATCAAAATTTAGATTTAATTCAGAATTAATTCGAAATCAGAAAATTAGGGCAAACCACATCTGAAAACTAGTTAGAACAAATCTCTACAAATCTATTGGTTAAAGCCTAAGATCAAAGGCTATTTCGTCAAATCCAGGAGCTGAAACGGAAAATCCAGAACCAGATAAAGTCATATCGCGAAATGAGGAGCTGTACCCCCTCTGCTGTAGCCACCTAGCCACAGCCAGGCCGTAGAAACACGGCCATAGTCGCGTTTTCGTGGCTTTGTTAAGGAGTTGGGGGAGCATTTGCTCCCCTATCCTCGTACGTTCTCCTCTATTGGGTTTTGCCTATAAATACTAGGTTTTTCAGAGACCACACAAAACGATCATGCAGAGATAGATTTTAGGTCAGTTTTTCATTCTTTTAAGTGTAGGTTTTTATTTTTTTTATGTAATTTTCAGTTTTATTTATGTAATTCAGAGAAAATCAGAGTTTCATAGGAGAATGAGAGTGAAGCTTGTATGAGAGTGACACCGGTGTAAGTTATTCTTCTTTTCTCTTATTGTTACAAGATTGAATCTATAGTTACAATTGTATATTCTTCTTTGTTTTTTTTGTGTTCTTCTTCTTCCTTTCTACTTTTCTTCTTTGGTACCAATTGCTATCCAAGTGAGTCTTATAGCATCGAAAGAGCCTTGCCTTTGCGAGTGCCACCGATAGCTCATGACGATGGATTTTTAGTCTCATTCTACATCATTTCATACTTGTATCGTCTTGATGATGTAATGTGGAAGAGACGGGAATCAACTCTTATGGGCTATGCGTTGATTGTCTCTACTTCAAGGTAACATCATTGCCACAGATTCAAAGTAAGCATTGGGCCAAAGGAGGTAAGTAATTTTTAACTTTCTTTTCTCCTAATTTTAGTTTAGATCACCAACACCAACTCTTTTATCACACTTTTTCAATTTCTTTGTATATATTCATTTCTATTATCTCCGCCTTCTCAATCTACCACTTTCTTTCTAACTTAACTCCACTTTTCTCTGTTCTTTTAAAGAACTAAAAGAAGATCTTTAACCATTGAATGTAACTTAAAAGAGTACTTGCTAAAAAAGCTTCCATCACTAGTCCTTCCTTGTGGATCACGACCCGCATAACCACTTACTATTGCGGTAGTATTGAGTACTTGCACTCTTTATTTTAAGTTCTGAGATTCTGTATTTTTGTGCAGGTAAAACCTCAATCACTTGTAAAGATACTAATTAATATTTGAAATAAAATCAAGCTAATATAAATATAATTTGTGCTTTAAAAATATAAAGACATTGTAAAACAAGCACAATTAAGATCACATATATGTATGTATGAAAATGAAAATATCAATTGAAATTTGAAGTATACATATATAAAAACACATATGAGTATACAAAATAAGATAACATGAAGATTATGTGTATAACTCACCTACCACCCTATTCATGCACAAGTTTAAAAGATATTCAATAAGGGTATACAAGGCATGGTCGCCCATCCAACCGCCCTTGGAAGATAGGGGTTTTCAAAAATTATGATTTGAAAATATTTTAACATATTTGAAACTCTACCAATTGAAGAATAAAGACTAGTTTTAAAGATAATTTTGAGAACTAGTACGAAATCCTTCAAGTAAGGAATAAAACAATAAGTATCCTATGAAAACATGAAAATCATACAATAATTGACACTTCAAAGTCTATAAAGCACAAAAGATTATCTTGAATCCAATATCATGAGTAAACAAGATGATGTAGAGTGCAACAATCATGTAATAAGCATAATTATGGAGATAGTCAATGAAGTTTATATGAAATTTCTTTTATCAAAAGTAAGAAATCATCAAAACTAAATATGCTTAAAGGTATATGTATGTTTTATTGAAACTAAAAGTATACATACATATTCAAACATAGACTAGTCCACAAAAATATATTGCATGAAGACAAGTGGCTTTAGGATGTACTTGTATATCTATTAGTTTTAGACAAAAATACCATATACATGAAGATAAAAATATTTTTATGAAAACATGTACAAAAATAAGAAAAACAAGTATAAATGAAAGAATTATCAAAACTAGGTTATACAAGTACATGTAATGAGTCCAAATGAGTAATAAAGCACAAACCATAATAACCAAGTGTAGCTCACTACTTGTACAAGTATAAACACAAGTTTTAATAAAAACTTCATCTAAACAAGTAAACAAAAATATGAAGTGTAAAATCATAAACAAACATGATCATTAGGGTAAATGCACGTGCTTTAAAGTTAGGATACACAAAATAGCTAAACTATATTGAGAACACAAAAATAATAGTCCATATAAACATGAGTGTATCTCAAATACTATTTATGTATATCTCAAGTCTCAGTGACATTGCACTTAACATAATGAACATGGAAAAGCAAAACATGCTAAAAGTCAATCAATGAGAGCATGTAAACAAAATAAGGAGTTAGAGATAGTTATCAAAAGCAATAGGGCTAATCTCTAGGTCTCTAAACTAAGGTGGTCCTCCCACCAAACATTCTTGAAGATGGTGCATCCAATGTAGTGTCCAGCAAGCTCAAACGCATCCACATCAAGACACCAAAACCCTCATGTCAAGTGAGAGCTCACAACTACATCAAATACAATAGGGGTGAATTTTGGTACATATATCTTTTTGGATCCATAGGGGTTAGCATCTTTCCTAACCTAAACAAACTTGTTTGCAAAATTTGAATTATGTATTCTATCTAACAAAACTTTGCAAGGTGGACCTTACGTCCACAATGTGTACAAGTGTACACACTAGCATACAAGGTGTCATGTATGTGAACATGAGATGCATGTGTATGTCGTGATTGGTATGCATGAATATGTGAAACTTGTTTCTTTCAAAACATGGATTCCATTTCTTGTGATCCATAGCACATTGGCTCAAAGTGGAGTCTAAACAATCTACACTTTTCTTCAATATGCAAATTTAATTTTCAATTTTTAAGAAGAAGTGGAGCATGCATTCTTATCATAGAGGGTATAACAATGGAATCATGACAAGAATTAGAAGCCAAATTATTTTCAAAGAAATATTTTCATTTGAAACAAATTCCAATTTTTTTGAAATCAAAGCAATTTTATTTTTCAAAGAATGTTCTCTTTTAAAACAAAATCGAGTTTTAAAGACAGAACCTCAATATTCTTCAAAACATCATCACAATCATTTTTATTTTTAAAATTTTATTTTCCTTTAAAATAAGGTCAAGTTGGGTTTTCAAGGAGTCCCTTTCACTAGAAACCTCAACCTTCTCTTGCAAAAGCATATCAAGTTTAGAAAATAAATTTTTATTTTCTTCTTTTAATTTAAAACTTTTCTTTTCAAAAGTATGTATTTTTCTAGCAAGTTTTCACAAAATAGGGAAAGCTCTTCATTTAATGCATCGGCATCTATACTATCATGATCATCACTAGAAGAGTTAGCATTATCAACTAGATGAGTATCTGAATGTACCTCAATGGAGTTAACGGTTGGGCCATATAGCAAGTTTTGTTGGACTCATCCACCAAAGGTTCCTTCTCCATATAGTTTGTCGTCTATAGCTCGGGAGAGGTCAATGTGTTCCACACTGCAAAAGCAGAATCATAATGAGAAACAATATAAAGATAATCTTTGTTAAGTGTGTGCCTAAGTGCCACTAAGGCTTATGCATTAGCCACTATATGCTTGTCATTACCAAGATAAGATTTCTTGGTAGTGAGAAGGTAAATATGCAATCCTAGGATTTTAAGGTACATGGACATCTTAACTTTCCAATTATCAATATTGGTAACATCATACATGGGAGGGGCAAGAAAATTCATGAATGTATAAACAATATGTGTGCAAATGCAAATCTAGATTAGCAATCCAAGATCTCACTCCTAGGTGGTTAAACCGAATACCAGGAGCGTGAGCGCTAATACCAATTGAAATACACCTAGAGGGGATGAATAAGTGTACTAGCAAATCTAATGACAAATGATGCAGAATTAAAAATCAATTACAACACACTATGTGTAACCAAAGAGTGTAACTGAATTCTCTGTGAAGGGCTCTGGACTTTCTCCTTGAGATTCCTTTAAATTAAGAGTTGATGTGCTATATGAAGCTCTCTTGGTTCAACACAAGTATGGGCACACACAAATTATATCTAGCATATGAATATGTGCAATATAAAATAATGCAAGATATAAGAGAGATAGAGTTAAGAGATAGTGGATCAGACGCAAACAATAAGATATGTTTCGAGGTTCGAGTCACTACTCTACGTCCCCAACTTCACATAGAAGGATTTCCACTATGTCCACACAGGATCTTCTACAAAGAGACCTTCACCGAGAAATTATAACTCTACACTTGGAGAACACTACTCTTCTCTCAAACACGATCACCTCTACACAAGAGGGTTGGCACAAAGCCAAAACACAATCACCTCTGCACAAGAGGGATAAGGCACAAAGTCAAAACTCAAACACAATCAATTCTACACAAGAGGGATAGGCACAAAGTCAAAACTCAACCACAATCACCTCTACACAAGAGGGATAGGCACAAAGCCAAATCAAAGAAGAGAATACAAACTTGGTGATCACAATAAACCACAAACAACACTTGGTGATCACAATAGACCACAAATAATTTTCCTCACATAAACAAGATCCTATAGATAGGATTAGAGATGATATCTCAAGTGTGAGAAAATAAACTATTTGGAAAGAAAAATAACAAAGAAAAATACTAAGAAGAATACTAGATAGATATAAAAATAAAGATCAAAATCAATTTCCCAAAGACTCTCTTTTCTTTGATTTTCCAACACATTAAAAACAAATAAAAGATAAAACTTTTTGGCTTAAAACCTCTTTTAAAACTTGCTGCTAAAAACTTGGAAAGATAAGAAAATAGCTCTTGAGAAATCTTGTTGAAAACAGCTTGAGAGAAGTCCTTTATATAGGCTCTCAAGAATATAGCCGTTGGCAGCCAGAAAAGGTCATTTTTGACCTTTCGGTCGACCACCCGGTTGACCGCCCAACGGTCATATTTCTGACCGTTGAGCCACCAGTCGACCGCCCGGTCGATCGCCCCAGGCAAACTTTGCCTTCCGGTCCCACGCCTAAAGGCACTCAATTGTCGGTCGATCGCCTGGTCGACCGGCACTACCGAAGAGTTGGGTAGTTACAGTCTGTCGATCGCCCGGTCGACCGGCCTTATAGGCTGGCCTCGTGCACGTTCTTATGCACATCAGTCGACCGACTAGTCGACCGAGCTCTGGTTCGGTCAACCGGCCGGTCGACCACCAGAAGGCTTAGGCTGGGATTAAGGTTATGAAACTTGGTCTTTTTAACTCCAATAAAATCTCATTAAATCTCATAAATTCCACAAAATAAGTTCTTATAAATATTTGAAGAACAAATATGTGTGACCAAAAATCACACATATTACAAACTATTTGAACTATTTTTGTGATACAGAAATTAAACTTAAACACAAAATCAGTGTTTTTCAAAAACAAACTTTGAAATGGAAATCTGATTTTTCCCAAACTTATATAAATACAAAAACACGATATTTAAACTCTTTTGAAACATAGAGTGTATGGATAGAATCCAATACACATAAAAAGATATATCTATATTTTTGACATTAAATCCAAAGATAATTTTGTTAAATACAAAACTCTAAATATATGAAATAGAATCATCAATATAAGTTTTTCTAAATATATGAAACATGGATGTATATAGATAAAATCTAATATACATTAAACTATATAAATTTATTTTGATTCTATCTATTCATGAAAACCATATATATGTATATTTGAAATCCAAAATCGATTAAACCGAAACCAAATGTATTGAACTTGTGTATGTATGTGTGTGAACTTGAGCATATTGATACTAATTGATCGAGCCAAACCTGCACAAAAAAATATAGAAATTTAGAACAGTGTTAGGTCCTCAATTCTACCGTGTAGCCTAGGGCTAACGGGTCGTGATCCACAGGGAGGAACAGCGATGGAAGCGTTATGTAAGTTTCTTCTTTTAATTTACCAAAATTAGTTAATACTTATCTTCTCAGTTTATAAAAATAAAATAAAAATATTAAGTTAAGTTAAGAAGAAGATGGTAGAAGAAGAGATGATGATATCGTTGTTGTTTTATCTATAAAGAAAAGGAACCAAAAGGAGATAAAGAAAAGTGTGATGCAAAAATTAGAAATAAAAAGAAATAAAAGAAAAATATTTACCTCTACTGTTGAACCATAAATGAAATTTACCTTAGCATCGATTACAGCAAAATAGTAAAAAAGAATAAAAGAAAGAAAGGCTTCGGCGAGATTGAGCACAACGAAGAAAAGTGAGAAACATTCATTGATTTTCACCTTCAATATAAGCTTCTTGAAGAAAAGATTACAATAGTGTCACTCTACAATAAATCTTTCTCTCTTTTCTCATGTAACTCTCTCTAACATAAAAGAAAATAAGAAATAAAAATTACATTGAAGAAGAAAAGAAAAATCTAAACTAAAGCTCTCTCTGAGATGGTCCTTTCCCTTGCCTTTGAGATTTCAGGTATTTATAGAAGAAATACAGAGGTTAGAGGAGTATGAAGATAGGAAAAGCTAGTTTTTCTGAATTTGAATCCTTCCCTTTTCTCCAAACTTGATTTGAGGTGGATATTCAGTTCTGATCTGCAGTTTGTTGGCGTGTTGATTACTGAATATCACTTATCAAATAATAGAATTAGAAATAATGATCAACATAAGAGTTGTAGCCCTATAAGTATTCTTTCTGGATCATCTTGAATCATCAGATTTGAGATTTTGTAGCGAAAGTTATGATTCAAATACTAAAATGTATCCAGTCAGAATCTGAGTCAAACTTGCTTTATCTCATCTGTTGATCTTCTCTCTATCCATTTATCTCTCTGTATTTGATATTATCCTCAATTGATCTTTAGCTAACCAAAATGCATTTATAGAAATCTGAATTTTATCGGTTTCCATTTGGTGTTATCTTTTTGATTTGCTCTAATCTTCAGCTGAACATTTACCCCAATCCTTGATTTGTTCTAACTAGATCTGGGATCATCCTCAGCTAACCAAATAGATCCAGTTAAATCTGATTTAACTAGTATTTATTTGGTTTAATCCTCTTTCTCTTCATTATTATCTTCTGCAAAATAAATATTTAAGACAAGAAAATTAGCAGATTTATTACACGATAAATGTAAGAGTGTAATGAAAAGAATGCAAAATATGTGTACGATCACACCCCCACACCTATCTTTTGCTCGTCCTCGAGCAAAACAACAAAACTAAATCAAAGGTTATTAGACCACTTTCGCAGGTCACGCGATTGCACTGAGCTTGTGCAACAAGCCGTTAAACCTCTAGGTTTCCCCTAGAGGACGAGTTTTGTCTCGTGAGGGTTTTCAGTGGATTACACCCACAAAATCTATAAAGAAAGAGAAACAAAGAGTTAGTATTTTCGAAAAGCATTTTGAAAGAGAAAAATATTTGAAATATAATTGTAAGATTTAAGTAATCTATAAGTTATAGGAAAACTAAATTTTTCATTCCTAAACTTAGTCTCTATTCAAAAATTTATTATCAATCAAAGTAAGGAGTCAAATTGTACTTCTCATCTAGTCTATTACTTTACCCTGAGTCATATGCACCATCGTGACTGTGAAGTTTGACTAAGAGTTCTTTAATGTTAACTCCTATGCCTTATTTATTTTATTTTTGGCGGTATTTATTCCTCAATTCCATTAGGCTTACTAATCTGCCCATATAACGAGCCTTAGTTGGTGACTCCCAAACCAGACGATTTTAGGACACCGGGTGAGAAAACACCTCTAAGGACTTAAAAACTCGAGCAGATAAAGCCACGAAATTAAGGTTTTTATTTATAAAATGTATCCCTTTTAGGCGTGAATATTTATGCTTCATGAGGCATAGATACCCAGCTTAATCAGAGGATATATATATATATATAAATATATATATATAAATATATATATATATATATATATATATATTAAACTTATCTAATTATCTTTTGCATAAATACCAAGGCTTGCTCAGGCCAAAGCACCTAGCTAATCAATAATTAGATTTGTTCATCTTTCATAGATATATTTTTTTTCTTTTTTCTTTTTTTTATAAGGCATAAGAATCTTTGTTTTTGAACCCTAAGTGTGTAAGTGTATGAAGTGTGCATATTTCATTAAGGTAAAGATCAAGACTAAATTACTTTGACAAATTATCTTCCTAACCCTAAAAATCAAACAAATAATCTTATTTTGACCAAGTTTAAGAAATCCTAATTTTAATTTTCCTATTCCTTAAAATTGACTTAATTTCTTACAAAAAATATGTCAAAATATTGTTTCTATTTTCAAAATGTTTTTTAAAAGTCAAGAAAATGTTAAAAAAAAATTTTAATAAAAAGAAAACCTAGGTTATGTTAGAACCCTCCCCCACACCTATCTCATGCATTGTCCTTAATGTATGAATGAAATGCAATAATACATGAAAGAGGAGAAAGGGAAGGAAAATTGTCACCTCAAGGTGGTGGTTCCGGTGGTGGTCTCATTGGGCAAGCGTTTCTGCCCAATCTAGATATTGTGGATTTTCATGAAACCCACCTTTTATCACCTCTTTCTTATTAATATTTTTATAATCCCCAATATGAATAGGATCATGCAAGATCCTAGCATAAAATTTTCCCGGTTATATGACCATCACGGAGTCATATTGATCTAAACCTTGGTCCAATAATGGAATGTGATTTTGTGAAATGGATGATTTGGGCTCAACAATAAAGGGAATGGGAATCGATACTGACTCGGAATAAAACTCAAATCAAGTTTAGATTCGAGAGTAGAAGTTGGTTCATGAGTATGGTCCAAATCATAGAATTGAAGTTCACATTCATTTTTCAATAATGAAATGTGACTATCCAATATATTTGGTTCATGTTCAAGCTCTACGGGGATAGGAATCTGTGTTGGCTTCGGAATTGGGTGCAAATTGGGTAAGAAAATTGGAGTCAGTATTGATTTAAAAAGTAGAACTGAATCACAATATTGGGAATCGGTATCACATTCATCTTCAAGTTCAATATCGTTGAAATGAAAACTTGCCAATTTATCTATGTGTTGATATTGGTCAAGTTCAAAATTATGTGGTGAAATCGAATCTTGGTTAAAATCTCCAAGATACCATGATTCTTCGTCAATATGGCTAGGAGAATCAGGAGTGATTGAAAATGTGTTAGGTAGAGTTTTCTCATTCCTATCATTAATTGTTTTGACCAAATGACTCACTTTTGCTTCTAACCTATTGAGAGATTGGAGACGATCCATTTGGGATTGAATACAATCATTTTGGGACTGAATCATGAATTTCATATTCTTTTCTAAGTCAAGAGGTTCTTCTTATTGTGGTTGGACTTGGAATTAGAGTAAGGATCTTGGATTTGGGAATTATTTGGGAGAATTGAGTCCGCTATGATTTGTACTTTCGTGTGGACTCAAGGAAGGCTTCAAAAGTCTTTTCTAAAGAAGATTTCTCTTCTATAGGTTGGTCTTAGTATGGATTATATGAAGCTGTTTGTTGGTAAGGTTGTTGATAGTAAGACTCAGGGGAGTTGTATCCCCACTGACTCGGTGAAGAGTGGTAATGATTGTCCCATTCTTGTTCATAGTACTGGGATTGGGGCATATATTGATTCGGATAAGACCAATCTGACATACTTGGTTGGTTAAAGTTATGATATGTCGGGTTGGTAATATCCGAAGAAGAGGTTGATGTGTAATATGGATTACCATTAAATTGAAAAAATTGTTGTTATAAGCCATATCACACAATAAAACACAAACAAAGAAAAAAACAAACAAATAAGCAAACAAAAAAGAAAAAATTCTAACCTAAGTTAGGGCAGACCTTTGACCTAGACGACTCCTAACTGGTTAGACTGTCCATAGGAGATATAATGCAGACTTTGACCACAAGCTAATCAGCCAGGTCAGGGCAAGATTGGAGGGAGGTTATCTATCAAAGACGTTCCTTAATTAAGTAACCACCAACCTTCGGGCTTTCGGCCCTTAATCCCCTTCCTAGACACTGATTTGGCAGGAGTCAAATTCCAACACCTTTTCCCCTTAGGATAATCTCCTAATTGAGTCCGAGATGTCCCTAGGGCCAATGTCTACTCATTTTTATTAGGTTTGGGTTAGTGAGTGAGGAGATTGTTTGTGGGCTAAGGGAGGGTAATGACTTCCCCACCTTATCTTGTTTATAGGATAAGCCCTTAGATCAATTTAGTGCAGTGTACAAGAAAAGCAACACTTTAGCAATGTAAACAATCCAAAAGTGTTCTTATACTAGATGCTATGCACACGTACCTTTACTCTAGCACTCTTCAACAGTAAATAGAAAATGAAATGAAATAGACACGTGCCTAAATGCAAAGTCTAAATCATTTTAGCATTTACAATCATCATTTTACTGTTGAGGTTAGAAAGTAAATACAGTGAATCAAACAAGGAAATAAATGCTACAGATATTTAAATTACGCAATTCAGCCAACCTGCAGAAAATACAGGTTAGTAGTTCACTCAGTTTGTCACAGGACTGTAGCAAATTTTAGGGCTTCTTGCTTTCTTGAGCAGAGTCCAAGGTCACTTATGTGTCCACTGCAGCAAGAATTCCTTGTTGTTAAATCTGTACAAAAAACAAAGAAGAAAGTTAACCAAAAATGTAAAGTTTAAAGAGAATTACTTACCGTCCCACCCCGGCAATGGCGCCAAAATTTTGTTCGAGCCAAACCTGCACAAAAAAATACAAAAATTTAGAACAGTGCTAGGTCCTCAATTCTACCGTGTAGCCTAGGGCTAACGGGTCGTGATCCACAGGGAGGAATAGCGATGGAAGCGTTATGTAAGTTTCTTCTTTTAATTTACCAAAATTATTTAATACCTATCTTCTCAGATTATAAAAATAAAATAAAAATATTAAGTTAAGTTAAGAAGAAGATGGTAGAAGAAGAGATGATGATATCGTTATTGCTTATCTATAAAAGAAAAGGAACCAAAAGGAGATAAAGAAAAGTGTGATGCAAAGATTAGAAAAAAAGGAAATAAAAGAAAAATATTTACCTCTACTGTTGAACCATAAATGAAATTTACCTTAGCATCGAATACAGCAAAATAGTAGAAAAGAATAAAGGAAAGAAAGGCTTCGGCGAGATTGAGCACAACGAAGAAAAGTGGAAAACCTCCATTGATTGTCACCTTCAATATAAGCTTCTTGAAGAAAAGATTACAATAGTGTCACTGTACAATAACTCTTTCTCTCTTTTCTCATGTAACTCTCTCTAACCTAAAAGAAAATAAGAAATAAAAATTACATTGAAGAAGAAAAGAAAAATCTAAACTAAAGCTCTCTCTGAGATGGTCCTTTCCCTTGCCTTTGAGATTGCAGGTATTTATAGAAGAAATACAGAGGTTAGAGGAGTATGAAGATAGGGAAAGCTGGCTTTTCTGAATTTGAATCCTCCCCTTATCTCCAAACTTGATTTGAGGTGGATATTCAGTTCTGATCTGCAGTTTGTTGGTGTGTTGATTGCTGAATATCACTTATCAAATGTAGAATTAGAAATAATGATTAACATAAGAGTTGTAGCCCTGTAAGTTTTCTTTCTGGATCATCTTGAATCATCAGATTTGAGATTCTGTAGCGAAAGTTATGATTCAAATACTAAAATGTATCTAGTCAGAATCTGAGTCAAACTTGCTTCATCTCATCCGTTGATCTTTTCTCTATCCATTTATCTCTCTGTATTTGATATTATCCTCAATTGATCTTTAGCTAACCAAAATGGATTTATAGAAATCTGAATTTTATCGGTTCCATTTGGTGTTATCTTTTTGATTTGCTCTGATCTTCAGCTGAACATTTGCCCCAATCCTTGATTTGTTCTAACAGATCTGGGATCATCCTCAGCTAACCAAATAGATCCAGTTAAATCTAATTTTAACTGGTATTTATTTGGTTTAATCCTCTTTCTCTTCATTATTATCTTCTGCAAAATAAATATTTAAGACAAGAAAATTAGCAGATTTATTACACGATAAATGTAGGAGTGTAATGAAAAGAATGCAAAATATATGTACGATCACTAATCTATCTTACACAAGATCTAAACACAAACTTAACTAGACAAACTGAAGTCTTATTGTAGAACTCCTTATCCAAGCTGACTCGATCCAAACACAATCTAAGGAGCTTGACTCCATCCGAGGGCTAGATGCGATTTTGACACGTGAGCTCTTGGATCTACATGTGTTAGCTCCAAAACTCCTTTGTTGAAGTTAAGCATCTATTAAGATTTTGATAGTAAATCTGAAGCAATATAAACACACGATCATTAGTACTATAACTACATGAGTTAATCATCATCAAAACTAGAGTGATGGGTCTTTGGGCCAATAGCATTTTGGTTTGGTAATCTAGTCCATCATAGAGAATTTGACCCTACCGCCATTTCTCTATTCCGTGGTGTGAAACATTGGGCTAACAGATCCTTAAATTGCTCAAAATATTTCCAGAATGATTCATTGGTCTCTTGTCTAAACTACATTAAATTTTTCCTGTTAAGGGTAGTCTTATAGGTTGCGTAGAATTTTTAAGAAAAACCTTAACGAAATCGTCCCAAGATGAAATCGATCGGACGGGTAAGCTATACAACCACTTCTTTGTTGTATCCTTAAGAGCAAAGGGAATGAATCTTAATCGTACAGCGTCTTCCCCCATCTGGGAAATCCGCATCATCAAACATACTTTTTCAAATTTCCGACTGAAGAAATACGCGTCCTCAGACTCCATGCCATGAAATCTAGGAAGGGTGTTTATAAATTGGGGTTTCAGCTCGAAATTGTTACCGTTGGTCTCTGATAACTGAAAGCAGGAGGGAAATGATGTTCTAATTAGATAAAACTTGTCCTGAAGTGACACATGGTTGGCTATGATTGGAATAAACTTCGGAGGTGGTATAGGTGCAAGTGGAGTGTTCCTAACTAACCTTGATGAAATTGAATCCCTGGACCACTCTTGCATGCACAACACAAACAACATTCACCCAACAAACAAACGTAAAAAGGAAAAGAACAAACAAGAAAAAACGAGAACAATCTCCAAGCCTAGTCTAGGATACTTGGACCTAGACGACTCCTAACTGGGCGATTTTACGGGGGAGGTTGTTGTACGAATTCGACCACAAGTTAATCAGCTAGGTAGAGACAAAATACAGTGGGAGGTATCCGTGCATAAGCAACATGCCTTAATTACACCAAATCACGGTAGCTTCGAGGCTTAATCTCCCCAATCTTAAACACTGATTTCACAGGAGTATGATTTAAAACAAGTTTCACCCTAGGTGAATCTCCTAATGAGTCCGGATGTCCCTAGGGGCCAACGTCTAACAATTTTTAAATTAGGCTTGAGATTGTGAGTTCTTGGAAAGTTACTTTTGGGCTAAAAAAGGGTGATGAAATCCCCACCTTATCTTTTATCGGGATATGCCCTTAAGTCTAATTCATGCAAATGTAGAATATAGACAAGAATAACACATAAAGCGAGTAAATCACCCACGCGTTTGTCCTATGCTACACGCAATGCCATATGTATACCTCAGTCCAGATCACAAAAAAAGAACAAAATATTGTATATTGGAATTGAATTGACACGTGCCTAAATGCAAATGTCTAAACCTTTTTTTTGGAGAAGAAGAAGCCTTGTTTGATTATCACCTTCTCAATTACAACAGCAATCTCTCTTCGTCACTCAAATTCTAGAATGAAAACCTAAACTAGTTTGCAATGATGTAAGAGTACAAGAGAAACTAAAGTAGCAAAATTAAGTAAGATACTCTACTCTCTGTTCTCTGTCTAACTTTTTCTCAGGTGATTTTATAGGGTTATAGGCTGCAGAGGCTTAGGGAGCACGAAACGATCGACCTGGTGTTATTGATCCAAGCCTGTATCCAAGAGAATGCCGCGAAAATGAGGCAAAAGCCACATTTTTGTGACTTGATCAGGCGCAGAGGCCCTGATCCTGTGCCATCTGTCTCTCTTCTAGAAGGGTAGCTCTGGGGAATACCATCTTTGTGCACTTAGGCATGTATTAGTCCAAATTCATCCTCCAAATTTAGGACTAAACTACCCTCCTCTAGAAGTCTCTTTCTTGCTTTTCAAGAAATCCTATTTAATTATTTGAAAATTAGCTTTAAATCAGGATATGTTACCACTTTCCCTCCTCCTTTTAATTATCTGCAAAAGACCCAAATGAGAATTATTAGCAAACTAATTAACATAAATCGGTAGAAAATGTGATGATGATAATGCAAAATCAGTTACTAATCACTGGTCGTTAAGACGAGACATGGAATACGAGCTCTGCGGGAAATTTATCAATTAAGTTAAGATTCCTCGTGGAGCTTCATTTTAGTTTGTCATACTCAAGACTTAGGTTTTTAGAAAAGATTAAGAAGGAGAGTGCTTAAATCACTGCTTAAACATGCTCGACTTCAAAATATGGCTCATTCTTCCAAATGAGAAGAGTAACAAGGCTAAAATCGTAGATTTTGCCTTTCTCTCCTCTTCAATGTTAACATCGTGTATTATAACAGCTTAATTCAATCAGAGTCCCAGAAGAAGTGGAGATGAAATCGATTCTGCTTGGAGAAAGGGATTTCTTAGAGAAGAAGAAACAGTCAGACAAATCTGGCTTAACGACAAGAGCTTTAATTATAACATGATCATGTACAGTACTTTTTTGATTAGAGGTATGGTGTTAACGTGATCAAGGACAGTACTTCTTCAAGAACTTGCCATTAATCGGCATTATGAGCGGTCGCCATTTGGATTTACTAGGCGGTAGGCTCCGTTCGAGTAGACTGTCTCTATCATGAAGGGCCTTTCCCACTTGAGTTCGAATTTGCCTTTAGACTTATGTGTCATGATCATAGGTCACCTGACAGCTAAAACCAAATCTCTTTTCTGAAAGACTCTCTCCTTGACTTTTTTGTTAAAGGCTTTCGAGATTCGAGCTTGGTATAGCTCAATGTGCTGTTGAGCTTGTAGTCATTTCACATCCAGCACTTTCAGCTCTTTGAGACGTAATTGATCATTATCTCCTTCTGTCATTTTGGTTGCCAGAGTAACCCAAAGTGATGGCATTTGTATCTCTAAAGGTATGACTACTTCACACCCATAAACTACAGAAAAATGGTGTGTTGTCTGTACGAGTTCAGACCATCGTTCAGTAGGCCTAAAGACATTCAATGAGCTTCTTATTCCAGTCTCGTTTGCTTGAAGAGACAAATTTTTTGAGAAGCTTAATGATTGTCTTATTAAATGGCTCTGCTAACCCGTTAGCGGTAGGGTTGTAAACAGTTAAAGCCACATTCTTAATTTGGTACTTGTCGTAGAACTGATAAAATAATTGGCTTGCAAATTGGGGACCATTATCGTGAATGATCCGCCTGGGGACACCAAATCAATGGATGACATGGTGTTTGATAAAGTTAACCATGTTAGTGGTCTTAACTTGAACGAGCGGTGCAACTTCCGCCCATTTTGAGATGTAATCAGTTATCGCAAGGATGAACCGATAACCTTTTGCTGATAGAGGACTGATAGGTCCTACAACATCGATTCTCCATGCTTCGAATGGTCATGAAGCAACTGTGGGGTGGAGTAGCTCTGGGGTTGGTGTATAAAATCTGCATAAAATTGATAGGCCTTACACCTTCTTGCATATTCAACTGTGCCAGGATCATAGTTGACCAATAATAGCCGAGTCGATGTAGTCAGTCCTTGAGTTTCGGACCTGGTTGATGAGCTCCACATATACTATCGTGGGCCTCTTTAAGTAAACTTGTGGGCCTCTTTAAGTACAACTTGTGCCTGTGAACTAGATAGGCAGCGAAGAAGTATACCGTCATATGAATGGTAGTACATCATCTTTACCACTGCATTGTAGTAGAAACGAGGAAACCTTCATCGAATATAAGCTGCTTCCTTGGGATCATTGGGCAGTTTATGCAAGATATTGTCGATAATCGGGAATTGCCAGTCCCTCAGTTCGAAGTTTGTCGAGGTTGTATGAACTTCGCTAATCTCTAAACCGTATTTAGATAGAAGAGATGATGCGTAGCCATCATAAGACGATAAGTGGTGTCAACTAAAAAGTGATTGAGGTATTATCTGTGCAGAAAAATACAGAATTTTAGAACTTAAGAATAGATAGTGCAAGGTACTCAATTCTACCGCGATAGCAAGTGGCTATGCGGGTCGTGATCCATAAGGAGGGACTTACAATGGAAGCGTGTAGTAAGTTCTCTTTTAGTTCACTTAAAATGGTTAAAAGTTGTCACATCCCGCTTCCCAAAATACGCTGAAGCGGAGACGCAACGCGAGTCGGCGACGTATATACGCAAGAAAAATACCCTATATATACACGCTTAGCTTAAGTAACCCAGAACAAAACATAAATCTAAACTATAATAATTCAAGATCACTGCAATAACACATATAAATGTCCACACATGATAATGTATGAAATAAAAAATGGAATAGAAGCTAAGTCTGATATACATGAATCAAAGAATAATAGAAGAAATAAAGGAAGGCAAGAGAGATAAGAATACCAGAATCAGGTAGAGAGAAACTCTAAACTCCTCGAAAGCATACGAGCTCAACCAGTACCTGTACAATAGAATGAAACATCTAATATTTGACGTGTAAATCCATGGTCGTCAGAAAGCGACCCAGTGAGTGTATAAGAAAAGGAGAAGTGTTGTGCATATAAACAATGTATACATATATTAATATGATAAACTGCAAATAGAGGATAACTGAATAACAGGATAAACTGATAACTGAAAGATAACTGAATAACAATAACATGAATAAGTCTGTAAATAAAAGACAACCAATATTGTTGTAAACAATCAACTGATGTCAAGATGTGTAACCTAGCATATGTCACTAGACTGGTTGGTTATTATTAATCTAACTAATGTAGTACTTAGTTGTGTTCCATACCACAACCATTTTCTTACATATCAAATAAAGTTATCGTTATTGTAACTGCCTGCCAATGTAGTGCATGTGTTTTGGAAGGGTACCGTGCATGCCCGGTACCACAGTCTTACATTCCTGGTATTGAACCAGGACGGACCGCAAGGCCCTAATAACTGAATACCACAGCCCCACACAAAAGAATAACTGGTGTGGGCCGTAGTCCAGGCATAACCCTAATAACTAGGTAGCCAGTACGACCTGGGTTCCCCATGGTTGGAACCAAAATATGGTATACCATAACTAGTCCTTCCAAAAATACAAGACATGCATCATCAGGCAATTATCCTGTTCCCCCAGGTTATGGTGTCTTTTATTAACAGGCAATAATATAAGTTATCATTAAAGGAGATTTAGCTGATAACTGAATAATTAATAATTGAGAACTATTATATAACAACTGAAATGCTACTAACTGACATCTGATGGAGGAGACTGGAGATATAGAGTCACTAATCATAACTGGGTCAATTACAAGTTTAAGTCACTATAAGATATACTACACTAGTCCAAGGTCAAAAGTGGCAAATAGCAACACATGAAATGACGCAGATAATCACTTAAATCAACTACATAATTAAAGTAAATGTTCAATGATGCCTCATGAAGTAATACATATAATCAAACTTGTAAAATATATCAATTGGTCATATGAAATGATATAAGCAACATATAAAAGCATACTGATAATGGTAAATAAGGAAACAATATAAAAGCAAATACTCACATGAAATGACAGAGTTTTGAAACTGAATCGTCATTTGGTCTTCATTGTATGAACTGGTATGGATCTCCGGATTATTCCATGGGTCGATCTTTGAATCGCCAATGAATCAGGTCCATAACGAGCACCAAACTGAATCTTCTTCAATGAGTCTAGATCTCACCAAATGGGTCTGAAATGCTGTAACATGCAACTGAACACACACGGACACACGTACACATAAATACACGTATACACGCACACCTACATACATACATATATAAGTATACACATATATACACCTATATACATACATATATATACACTTACATTCATATCAACTCATCTATACTCACACACGCATATACTTAACACACATCCTACATAAACACAACACATGTATTCATAATTACACACATACACACACACATAACATATAGGCATACATATCATTCCCATGCACAAAGAAAATTAACACATCCATAACATAAACACACACATGTAAATACAATACACAATATTAATAATATAACAGAGAGAGAGGAGGAGGGAATACCCTGAGAGAGGTATGAGAGACCTCATGGCCATAGAGTAGCTCGCCGATGGAGACGGATGCCGCGGAGGACGACGGTGGATCGCCGGGGTGATGCTTGTCGACAACAAGGAGGAGGCCAAGGGGACTGCTGCCAGGGAGCAGGCCAGCATGGCTGTGCACAGCAAATGGGGAGAGGATGTTGTTGTGTTGGTGTTGCCATGGTGAGCTCGGCAGTGGGGCTGTCCAGGGAGGTGGAAGAGGCCTTGGGCCATGCACAGCCAGGGCATTGGTGGTTGTCGTGCGTTGTTGTGTGTTGGGGAATGCAGTGGGGAGAAGCCACAAGGCTGTGTGCCATGGGGGGGCTTTGGCCTGAGGGAATTCAACAGGGGAGAGTCTTCAAGTGGGTGTTGCAACAAGCCAGGCTGCGTGGAATGCTTGGTTGGAGGATATGGGTGTGGGGAACTCCATTGGATGGGGGCGTTGTTGATGGATGGAGGCAGCGGCATGGGAGTCAGCCACAGGGGGAAGGCAGTGGTGCGCAGGATGGGGTGCCACAGAGTTGCCAGCGATGAGGAAGGGGGCTCGGTACGCCATGGCTCCGGGGATGAAGAGATCCCGGCCATGAAGGAGGAGGGCGGCTGAGATAAGGGGGAAGATAATGGAAGGGATTATAACTTATGGTTAGGTTAAGGAGATAAGATGATTAGGAGATTATATATAGGGTTGAGAGATAATGGGTCATTGGGTTTCGGGTCTAATGGTTAATGGGATATGGAAATGGGTTTAGATCAAGGCTAATGGGATAGGAAACATAGAAATAGAAAAATACTGCACATAAATAATAATAATAATAATGCTAATATTAGCAACAATAATTAACCACAACATCAATAATAATAATACCAATAATATTATATAACCATACTAATAAATAATAATAACAAACTCTAATAACAACAAGTAGTATTAACAACAATAACAATAATAATAATAGTAGTAGTAACTAACAATAAAAAAGTTAAGAATCAAAATTAGTAATTTTAATAATAATTAGTAACACTAATAATAAAAATAATAATCATAATAATTAACCATATAATAATAATAAATAATAATTAAAATGCTAATAACAATACACTAGCAATAATAAATAATAAGAAGAATAGTAACAATAACAATAGTAATGAGAATTAATAACTACCACCACCACTAATATTAATACTAATACAAATAAATAATTAAAATAATAATAACACTAATAATAATTAACAAACACTAACAATATTAATAATAATAACACTAATAGTAATAACGATAAATAATAATCATATTGGAAGTTCAATAATAGTAATAGCCGCCACTAATAATATCAGTTAATAATAAGAATAATATTAGAAATAATAGTAATAAGTAACTAAAAATATTGATAAGAAATAATGGTAATAATATATAAAGCCAAATTACCATTTACCATCTTAAAAATAATTTGTTATTTAATAATAATAATAACTATAAATCAAGTTAATTAATAATAATAATAATAATAAGTAAAGCAAAAATAATTACTTAAAAAATAAAAATACAGTATTTCTAAGTAGGGATATTACAAAAGTCCTTCTCTTGTTCTTGTAAAGGAAAGAAAAAAGAGTTATTGTTAATTTAAAAAGAAAGTGGTAGATTGAGAAGGTGGAGAAAATAGAAAATGGTCTATACAAAGAAAGTAAAAATAGTAAAAAGTTGATAGTTGGTGATGGAGGTGATCTAAACTAAAAATTAAAATAGAAGAAGAAAACCTAAAAGAACTTAGTTACATCTTTCGGTTGATGACTTACCTTGAATCCTTAGCAAAGACTTACGTCGTCTTGAAGGCAAGCAAAGCATGGCAAATAGGATCTTCCCCGTTCCCAGATTTAAACTATGAATTCAGAAGCAAGCAGAAAATAAATAGAAACGGCCATCAGGGGCACTTACCATGGCAAGGGATGTTCGATGCTATAGGTTTCATTTGGATTATCATTAAAAGTCGGTAGATGGAGAGTAAGGGAAGAAGATGAAAATAAAATCATAACTTTGACTCGACTGAAATAAAAATAGAAGAAAAGAAGAACTTATACCGGTGTCACCCTCAGTACAAGCTTCACTCTCATTCTTACATGAAACTTTCCTCTCTTCTCAGTTACATATAGAAAAATAAAATTATATAAAATAAAATTAAAACTTAAGTTGCAAACTACAGAATAACCTAACCTATGCTCTCTACTGAATCGTTCTCTCTGTACTGAGAATTTACAGGTATTTATAGCAAAATGCATAAGGGAGAGCATCTGAAGATAGGGAGAGCAAACGCTCCTCGTATCTCAACAGAATGGCCAGGGAAACCTGACTTTGGCCGCATTTCCGTGGCCTGGGTGTGGCCAAGTAACACACCCAGATCGGTGCATCTTCCAGCTTTGTTGATTCATCATTATCTCCAGTAGGTTTCTCGATTTGAGCTATGGATTTGACGATATCAGTGTTGATCTTCAGTTTTAACCAACTTGATATGTACCAACTTGATATGTAAAAGATCTGATTTAACTAATTTTCAACTGATTTCATCATCTTTGATTTGCTTTAATTTTCCCTGATTTACCCAGATCCTTGATTTGAATTAGTTCTGAATTAAATCAGAATTTAGATGGGCTTTGGGCTTATTTTCTCTTCCTTCTCCCTTGGTGAAGGCCCTGCAAATAATTAGACAAAAGGATAATTAAATAGCAGAGTTTATTAAATAATAAATATGGGAATGTGATGATAAATATGCAATATCAGTGACTGATCACACACCCACACATATCTTTTTCTCATCCTTAAGCAAAACAAATAAAAAGTAAAACAGAACTAACCTAGTCTAACACACTTTCGTAGGAATCACGGTTGCACTTAGCATGTGTAATAAGCCATTAAACCTCTAGGTTACCCCTAGAGGATGAGTTTTGTCTCGTGAGGTTTTTAAATAGATTACACCCACAAAATCTATAAAGAAACAATGTGTTAGTAATTTCGAAAAGCATTTTGAAAAAGAGAGAAAATATTTGAAGTATTATTGTAAAATTTTTAGTAATCTATAAGTTTTTAGAAAATTGAATTTTTCATTCTAAAACTTAGTCTCTATTCAAAAACTTGTTATCAATTAAGGTAAGGAGTTAAACTGTATTTCTCATCTACTCTATTACTTTACCCTAAATCAACGCACCTTTGTGACCGTAAAATTTTGACTAGGTATTCTTTACTCTAACTCTTACGCCTTATATTTTTTCCATATTTATGGTGGTATTATTCCTTAGTTCTATTAGGCTTTCTAATCTGCCCATGTAAAGAGGCTTTAGTCGGTGACACCCAAACCGGACAGTCTTAGGGCACCGGGTGAGAAAACACCCTAAGGACTTAAGGACTCGAGCAAACAAGGCCACAAAATTAAGGGGTTTTATTTATAAGATGGACCGCTTTTAGGCGTGAATACATATGCTTTATGAGGCACAAATACCCAGCTTAATCAGATAATTTTTTTGATATATATAAATATTTTTTCTATTTTTTCCTTTTTTATAAGGCATAAGAATCTTTATTTTTGAACCCTAAGTGTGTAAGTGTATAAAGCATGCATATTTTATCAAGGTAAGAACCAAGACTAAATTATTTTTCAAATTTTCTTCCTAACCCAAGAAATCAAACAAATAATCTTATTTTGACCAAGTATAAGAAATTCTAATTATGATTCTCCTATTCCTTAAAGTTAATATAATTTCTTACAAAAAATAGGTTAAAATATTATTTCTCTTTTCAAAAGTTTTTAAAAGCAAAGAAATTGTTAATTTTTTTTTAAATTAAAAGAAAACTCTATGTTATGTTAGAACCCTCCCCCACATCTATCTCGTGCATTGTCCACAATGTATGAATGAATGCATAAATACATGAAAAAGAAGAAAGGGAGGAAAATGTAAAATTTCATAGACTGTCACTTATTTATTACAATGATTTCTCTCTTTTTCTCATGAATTTCTCACTCTATTCTAAACCTAGACCTAAAAGGAAATCGAAAATTACATAACAAATAAAAGAAAAAAGAAAAAAGTCCTAAACTAAGCCAAAAGTAAAACCCTAGCCTAGCCTTTTGCCTTTGGTATGCTATTTATAGGAGAACCCCGTGTGCCAAGCATGTCGAAGATGTGGATGAAAAATGCTCAACCAATTGCCCATGATTGCCATGGATTCGCAGGTTTTTTTCGTGGATTCGTGGTAATCCCTGCTCCGTTGGAGTAGCGGTTTCAGCTACGATCTTCTATATTTTTATTATCCTATGTTATCTTGATAGAATTAGTCCTAGATCTTCATATTTTATGATATCCTTATACGCGTCGGAAAGATCACAATTGCAAAACTCTTTTAATTGAATAGAAGATTACAAAGGATACAATCCGATTACAAAAGAGAGGAAATCTCTTTTGATTGATTCTCCTCTTTATTTAAAGCTGAGTTCTTCACGTGGCGGTGGAGAGTGAGTCTTGTTCTCCATTGACCGGCCGAACGTCAAGTTTCTCTTGTGGATCCTCTCTTTGAATCAACTAGTGGAGTAGCACAGCTCCTATCAGTAATGGAATCTCAAAGAGATTTAAAGAACTTGAACTCAACAAGTTAACAGAAAGATTTGAACTCTTTCTAGGCTTCAAGAGCTTCGAGACCGAACTCTGGCAAGGTAGCTCTCCTCTCTGCCCATGGCTTCTTGGATTCCTCCATCAGGACTCTCCTCCTCAGCCCTTTTAGAAGAGGTCCCCTCCCCCTGAGCCTCTTTTCAGAGTTGTCTCCTTCCAGGTCCCCCTCTCTTCTCTAGCTATTCGTAGCTATTTATAGAGGAATTGGAGTATAACCAACCCCTTAAATCTCTCCATTATGGGAGGAGTGTAACCAACTCCTTAAATCTCTCCATAATGGGAAGTTATTTCCTATTATGTGGAGAGAAAATGGGGTGTAACTGATCAAGTTTGTGGCTGTTAGTTATAGCAGAAATGCGGGTCTCGCGCTGGACGCCGGCTTTACTTTAATGTTGAGACGCGGAGCTCACAGGCTCGCGTCTGTGTTGGAACGTGGAGCTGGTCAGGCTCGCGTTTGACAAAGGATTCGATGTCCGCGTCTGGTAACTTTCGCGTCTGACAAAGGATGCGAGGTCCGCGTCTGGCGACCTCCGCGTCAGATATTGGAAAGCGACCTCCGCGTCTGACAGAGGACGCGAGGTCCGCGTCTGGCATTGGAACGCGGGGTCTGTCTAGGAGATTCACGCCTGAGGCTTTGTCCGTAGTAATTTTTTGATAGCCTACAGAACCCCCTCCAAAGTTTTCAAAACTCCGTAGTTGACTGAGACAGATTTCGAAATACTTTGAACTTTAGTTGAACCGGAACTTCCTGTAATCAGACTGGCATTCTTCTGAGAGGCAGTCTCGAGCTTAATCTTGTCTGGGTTCTGGTCTTCGTGAGTGTACTATTGAACTGCATGAAGCCTCCAAGAAAGATCGTTGTAATTTGATTGTCGGTGTACTGTTGAACCAGTGGAGTTGTCAATTGCCTTTGCCAGTGTATTATTGAACTGATTGTAGTAGCAGAGATATACTCTTTGTATTGGGGGGGAGGACGCAGCTCTCACAGACACGGTTCTCGCGCACTGAGCAAGTGGAGACGCGAACTTCACCAAAGTTGAGATGCGACTCTCAATTATTGTAGAGACGTGGCTCTCAATTTCTATAGAGACACAGCCTTTACTTGCTGTTGAGACGTAACTCTTAAGTTCATGAAGACGCGGCTCTATACTTGAGACGCGAAGTTCACGCTCAAAGCTTCTTTGAAAGAGTTTTAATTGCCAGAGGTGTAACTCTACTGGGAAAATTTGAGAAGGTTACTGTCAGAGGTGTGATGTTAACTTGACAGTGGGATCAGGACTTGTGATTTGAACGAGTTTTGTGGACTTGCTATTCTATTGATGAGAATAACATGTAGAGTTTGATCCACTGGGGATTATGCCAGAGTCTATCATCAGAGGTTTAGTGTTAACATGACTAGTACTCTGCTGGGAATGAAAGTTTGCTGTTAGAGGTGTGATATTAACATAACAATGATTGATTTTGCGATCTATGCAATTTAAGTGGACCTGTCATTCTGTTGAACAGAATGACAAGTGGGATTGAATTTGTTGAAGATCCATAGAGAATTTTACAGTCAAAGGAGTAATGTTAACGTGATGATTTGAGTTTGCAATTTGAGCAAATTGAATTGTCAGAGGTGTGATATTAACTTGACAAAGATGTGTGCTAGAGGTGTGATATTAACTTAGCACCACGAAAGTCTCATTTTCATTGAGAAATTGAGAGAAGATCATTGTCATAGGTGTAATGTTAACTTAACAATGAAATGCATATTAGAAGTGTGATGTTTAATTTAGCATTGAAAGATCTCATTTTCACTGAGAAAATCGAGAGATCACTATCATAGGTGTAATGTTAACTTAACAGCGATTGATTTTGCGATATGAGCAAGTTTGGTCAGAAGTGTAGTATTAATTTGACCAAGAGATTCTGCGATTTGAGCAGTTTGGTGGACTCGCCATCCTATTGAAGAGGACTGACAAGTTGAAATTTTAGTCAGAGGTGTGACGTTAACTTAACCAGGACTTGTCTTGCGATTGGAGCAAGTTTGGTCAGATGTGTGATGTTAACTTGACCGGGATTTGTCTTGCGATTTGAGCAAGTTTGGTCAGAGGTGTGATGTTAACTTGACCGGGATTTGTCTTGCGATTGGAGCAAGTTTGGTCAGAGGTGTGATGTTAACTTGACCGGGATATTCTTCGATTTGCGCAGTTTGGTGGACTCGCCATCCTATTGAAGAGGACTGACAAGTTGAAATTTTGGTCAGAGGTGTGATGTTAACTTGACCGAGATTTGTCTACTGTTAGAGGTGTGATGTTGAACATAACAGTATTTTGAGTGGACTTGTCATTCTATTGAAGAGAATTGACAAGTTGAAGTTTTACCCCCTGGGATACATCAAAGTCTTACTATCAGAGATGTGATATTAACATGACAGGTTCGATTTGTATTTCACTGAGAAAATTGAGGGAAATCACTGTTAGATGTTTAATATTAACTTAACAGTGAATATGCCAGAGGTATAATGTTAACTTGGCATGTTTGATCTGTGATTATTTCACTGGGAAAATAGTCACAGGCTTTTTGTGGTCCTACCATTCCATGGATGGGAATTGGTAAGGGATTTTGGAGGGAATTTTAAGGAATGAGTTGTCAGAGGTAACTGTTAACATGACAAATATTGATTTCCTTAGAAAATAAAGATTTGCTGTTAGAAGTGTAATGTTTAACATAACAGTAATGAGATTTTGCAATTTAAGCAATTTAAGTGGACCTGTCATTCTATTGAAGAGAATGACAAGTAAGACTAACCCGTCGGGGATCTAAATATTTCTTTACCGTTAGAGGTGTGATATTAACTTAACGGATCAGATTGAATCTTGTCAGAGGTGTGATATTAACTTGACAAGGATGTGAGCTAGAGGTGTACTGTTAACTTAGCTCCATAAGAATTAGCATTGGTCATCTCGACTCCGATACGGAAGTTCGAGGGAAAGTCATTGTCATAGGTGTATTGTTGAACTTAACAATGAATTGGTTGTTAGAGGTATGATGTTAAACTTAGCATCGCTCGTCTCAGTTTCGATTTGAAAGCTTGAGGAAAAGTCATTGACATAAGTATAGTGTTGAACTTAACAATGAACCGGATGCTAGAGGTGTGGTGTTAAACTTAGCATTGCTCATCTCAGCTTCGATATGGAAGATTGAGGAAAAGTGTCTGTCAGAGGTTTAATATTGAACTTGGCAGCAACTAAATTACTGTTAGAGGTGTAGTGTTAACATAATAGTAGTTTGTCAGAGATGTAATATTAACATGACAGTAGTTAGTTTACGATAGGAGCAATTTGAGGACTTATCATTCTATTGATGAGAAGTGACAAGTGGAGTGTGGGATGTCAGAGGTGTAGTGTTAACTTGACAATCATTGATTTGCGATATGAGCAATTTTGAAGACTTGTCATTCTATTGATGAGAATTGACAAGTGAAGTGTGGAATGTCAGAGGTGTAGTGTTAACTTGACAATTATTGATTTGCGATATGAGCAATTTTGAGGACTTATCATTCTATTGATGAGAATTGACAAGTGAAGTGTGGAATGTAAGAGGCGTAGTGTTAACTTGACAATCATTGATTTGCGATATGAGCAATTTTGAGGACTTGTCATTCTATTGATGAGAATTGACAAGTGAAGTGTGGAATGTCAGAGGTGTAGTGTTAACTTGACAATCTTTGATTTGTGACTCCATGCAGAGGAGCGACAAGTGAAGCTTGTACTTGCTGGGGAGTATTGAAACTTTCCATTGTCAGAGGTTTGATATTAAACTTAATAATGATTGTATTTGTGAACCTACCACTCTATGGAAGAGAATTGGTAGGAGATTTTGGAGGAGAGGATAGGACCACGGCCCTCAAGGTTTTTAGCAAACCTTCTACTGTGTCTGAGAAAGGACGCGAGGTCCGCTTCTGGCGATCTTCGTGTCTGACTAACAAAGGATGCGGGTCCGCGTCTGGCGACCTCCGCGTTTGACATTGGAACGCGAGTTCTGTGTCTGGCGACTTTCGCGTTTGACTGATAAAGGACGCGAGGTCTGCGTCTGGCGATCTTCGCGTTTGACATTGGAACGCGAGGTCTGCGTCTGGCGACCTCCGCGTTTGACTGAGAAAGGACGCGAGGTTCGCGTCTGGCGACCTCCTCGTCTGGCATTGAAACGCGAGGTCTACATCTCTTGGAGGTGTTTGAGTTTGAAACCTTACAGGCTAAAAACTGACAGCTCAGTCATCTGAAAGTTGCAGTGACAATCAAAGAGCACCGCCGAGATGAACTGCTCGCAATGGCACTCGAACCCATGGGATGAGACCTTCTCAGTTCATATTTGAATATGGCCTCTTGGGGCTGAACGCGAACCTCGCGTTTCTGAAGTGAAACGCGATGATCTCATTCTGGCACAGCCTCCTGCTAAACGCATGTCTTGCGCTTTTGAATAGAAACACGAAGGTCATCCTTTAACACTGTCAGCGACTCTCGCATGCTAAGGTCATGTCCTGGCTCGTCCTTAGGCTGAACGTGGGTCACGTATTCTCGCGTCTTTGTAAAGCTTGAGGCTGGACGCGAACTTCACATTTTGGCGCTGAAATGCGCAGCTCGTGAACGCGAGCATCACGTTTTGTTGTAGAAATGCGGGGCTGAAAGAGAACTTCGCGTTTGGCGTCGAAACGCGGGGGTGAAAGCGAGCTCTATTTGCTGATGGTGAACTTGACGTCTTTGTCGACGATCAGCAATCCATTTGGCTCGCAAGAGTTAATGCGAACCCCCTGATTGGAAAAAGAGTTGTGTAGAGTATTTAGCACAAATATGTAACAAAGAGATGAGGTTAGAATCCACCTTGATGCTAAGTCCACTTCACAAATGTATTTAAAGATTGATTTACCCTTTCCAATCTCCGATATAGTAAATGGCTATACCGGGTCGATCTTCCGGGAGAGCTAGCGATGGAAGCGTTACGGTTTTCAAGTGAAGGAAGAAGACGAAGAATCTTCTATGTAATTACACAAATGCAAGAAGAAAAGAAATGGTGGTTGTGTGAATCATGGAAAAAGAAACCAAAAAGAACTTGAGTGAAGTGTGTTGTAAAGAAAGAGAAACTAGTGAAGAAAGTGTTGGAAAAACTTTTAGATGATAAGATACATGGCTAGCTAACTTTACCTCATTGCTAACTTACTATACTCAATGGTGATGATTTATTGCCTCGTATTGACTCATTGGCAATTGATATAACTTGCTTGTTTATTCAAGTTCTTTACCTTCTTGAAGATGAGTGTTTCTCTGTTCTAGCTTGAAGCCTCACAATGAGTCATTGGCACTCTTAGATAGATGTTCAATTGATGAAATCTAGAAGTGACACTCAAGGATGCTAAAAAGAAGATACAACGTTCATTCAAACATTCAAGACATAACAACAACTAGTAGCTTGAAGTAGGGAAGTTGTTCTTACAAGTATCATATGTAGGTGAACCATCTTCATGTTCCATCAAAGGCTCTTGTTCTAGACAAGGCTCTAAATGAGGCACACATGAGTCATAGGTGGTATGAAACAAGCATTGTCAAGAGAAATCAACTCTACTTTCTTGGTAAGTTATAGAAGTAATCACAATGCAAGTATAAAGATAGCATCATCCAAGGAGATAGAAGTTAGCTAGGCAAGTTCTTAGCTAGCCATGCATAAAAGATTTAGCTAGCCATTACACTACAAACAACACAACTATTTATGAAGTAAAGCAACAAAACACAAGCAATAGAGATGAACTAGAATCAAAGCAAGAATTTAAAGCAAGGTAAAGTAAAGCATACTAGAGTTTGCAAAGAGATGAATGGAGCTCTTTTGATTAATCCTTGGCCACAAGAATGTCACTTCCTTGGTACAAGCTCTCAAACAGTACTCTCTCTCTCACTTTGTCAAGATCTCTAGGGAAGAAGATGAAGTCTAAAAACCTAGGAGAAAGCAAAAATACAAGAATTTTCCCCTATTTTCTTCTCTCTCTTCTCTGTTTTTCGTGTGCAGCTCTGGTCCTCTATTTATAGCCATAAGTGAGAAGCTTCGAGAATCCTGGCCGTTACCACAAAATCCGGGCTCCAACGGCCTCCAAACGGCCGCAGATCCGCGGGAAAATCCCGAGATTTGCGGCAAAATCTGGGCCGTTGAGCCCAGATTTTCTGTTACGATCTTGTTGTTAGTTGGTTAGCCACGTGGCCTTCTGGAATCTTCAATGGGCGCGCGGATCTCAACTGAATCCAATTTTAAATCTTGGCTCTTTATGGATTTAATTACTTTAATTATTGTTAATTAAAGTAATTAATTGGCTTCTTCTCTTTTAAGTTGTGGACCTGTAAAAATAGAGAGAATGGGTAAGAAATCACATATTATTTACAAAATGCATAGTATGGAAGTGGTAAAATATGTAAACATGTAGAACAATCACACCCCCATACCTAGCTTTTGCTCGTCCTCGAGCAAAAAAAAAGAAAAAGAAAGAAAAATAAATCCTAACTAATTTATTACACCACTTTCGTAGGTGACACGATTGCACTGAGCACGTGCAACAAGCCGTTAAACCTCTAGGTTACCCTAGAGGAGGAGTGTTGTCTCCTGAGGGTTTTCAGCGGATTGCACCCACAAAATCCATAAAAAAGAAAACAAATGTTAGTATTTTGAAAATGCATTTTGAACAAGAGACATGTTTACGAACTATTTTTGCAAAAATATAAGTGATCTAAGGTCATAAGTCCACCTATAATCATTCTTCCTTAAACTTAGTCTCCATGCAAGATCTTGTTTTTAATTAAGGTAAGAATTCAAAATTGGATTGAATACTTTATCTTTCATAAAACCTAGATAGTATGCACACCGTGACAGTGAAGATTTCTGGGATTTCAACTCTAACCATAAAGCCATTTATTTATTCTCTTTTTTTTTTCTTCCCTTAGTTTTCTTAGGCTTTCTAGTTCACCCATGTAGCGAGCCTATAACCGATGACTCCCAACCAGATGGTTCTAGGGCACCAGATGAGAAAATATCCCTCGGGTTAAAGGACTCGAGTGAAAAGGCCACAAAACTAAAGGGGATTATTCTTTTTGATCACCGTTAGGCGTGAATAATTATGCTTCTTGAGGCATAATTTTCCAGCTTAATGAGTGATATTTTTCACCGTTAGGCGTGAGTACCATGCTTCTTGAGGCATAGTTTATCCAGCTTAATAAGTGATGTTTTATTCTTCTTTTTTTTTCTTTTATTTTATGGCCTTTTAGGTCTTTGTTTCCATCCCAAAAATTGTGTAAGTGTGAAGTGCTTACTATCTAAGGCTAAAATTCAAGATAAAAATATCTCCCCATTTTACTTACTTAGCCTATAATTTCAAACAAGATCCATTATTTCAACTAGGTTTAAGATGTCATAATTAAGGCTTTCTTAATTTCTAAGATACATCTTAATTTTCTTAAAAATAGATCAAAACTTTGTCTCTTATTTCAAAAAGGTTTTTTTTTTATATATATATTTTTATTTTTCTAAAAGAAAATAAAATCTAACAAGAAAAATAGAAAATCTACAAAGAAAAGTAAAAACCTAAAAAAAAAGTAAAAAACCTTAAAAATAATGAAAATCCTAAAAATAAAATGAAAAATCCTAAAAAATAAAAATCCTATAAAGAAAATAAAAGTCCTATGTTAGTACATACCCCCCCCATACCTATCTCATGCATTGTCCTCAATGTATGCAAGATAAAAATGATGCATGAAATAGGTAAGGTAAAAGTCACTCCCTCCTCCTCTTTGGACCCGCAGTAGTACTAGGTCCTGCCGACTGTGTCCTCCTCAACCTCGCCTCAATGCTCTCTAACCTAGAGGATTGCTCCTCTATCTTGGAGGATTGTTCCTCCATCTTCTTCCTCAGCCTCACTTGCCCCTTGAAAATCTTCTTCATGCCCTTCCAGATGGTGGACATGAAGGCTCGTGTATCAGTGGGGGTTCCTGCCTCCAAAATTGGGGCTCATCAATTTCTTCCAACTTTCCTCCGAATCAAGCTCCACAGGTTCATTTTCAGGCTGAGCAAGAGGTGTCCAAAGTGCGTGCAAGCAGCCATTATACGAGCTTGTGGGCCTCTCTACAGTAACAGGCACTTGGTCAAATGAATTAAAGACAGAGTCTGAGAGGAAATGTTTACACAGACGTGTGATTAATATGGCATGGGAATGCTTCGCACCCCGAGTGCGGGAGGAATTATCAAGAATGGCACGGAAGATGGCCCTATTCAAACAGACCGTGTGGTTGTGTGTCATTAAATCATGAATTACTTGTAACACAGGTCTGTTAAAGGAAGATTGGTGCTCAATTCCAAAAATGTTGCGTTGGACCCAGCGTCCAACGCAATGAACATTTCGAAAGGTCGTGTTGGCTTTGAGCCCACGATCCTGAATTGTACAGCGAGCCCCCATGATAGGCATGTAATCTATTAATGGTAGAGGGTCGCTATGGTGGGGATAACTGGGGACATGAGTGCATTGAGCAATAAGTGGAATGGTGACAAAGACGTCACCAAATGGCATGTGAGATACAATTGGTACGTGTCATGGTGTACAGATGCAGTATCAATTGCATTGTAAAATGTAGTGACAAGCTCAGGGCAATAGTATGTATTGTGGTCACTGTTATTATAAACTAAACAGTACCAACTCCATGAACGTATTCTGTCCACAAAAATATGCCCATATCCTCCACCTTCATTCATAAGTACTGAAAATCCCTCTCCACATACAAATTTGGTGCCATATTGCTAATGAATTGTAAAGCAAAGGGATTTGAGAGAGAAAATTGCAAACCACCCCCGGAGATCGTAGGGGAAAATCCAAAACAGTAGTGCAGAAGGCACTTGGGACAGAGTTTGAAAGAGTTGCTCTGGATCTGCTATTAACAGAGAAAATCAGCCGACCAAAATTTTTCTGGGCACCAGAGATGGTCAGAATGCGGTGGAATCTCGGCCAGACAGAGCTTTTTGCGGCAGATCTGAAGGATCTGGGGAAGAGAATTTTTTGCAGAGGTTGGCTTTTGAAAGAGGTTCTCAGATCTGAAGGGATTCTGCATTTGAGGTAGAAAAGTAAGTGAGGAGAGTATTTATAGGGGATGGGTAAAGGGACTTTTCCAATTTTATCCCTAGGTCAAAGTTTATTTACAACCCTAGGTCAAAGGAATTTGAAAGTGAAAGGAATCCTAGGGAAGAGAAAATCCTAGGAATGTGAAAATTTATATACACAAAAATCCCTATTTTTTTTATCTTTATTATTTACAAAAAATGTAAAAGAAAATTATTTACAAGTGTGATCCCAAAATGATATGCAGGAAAAATGCACGGGAAAATATACAGATGGAATTGTCACAAATAACTGGATCGAAAAGATCCAATTCGTGAACTTCGTGTGACATGACTTCCGTGGTAAGAAATGGCTTTAGACGTTGTCCGTTCACAGTGAATGTGTTGCCATAGTCGGGTCAAGAATCTCAATTGCACCGTGGGAAAAGACTTTGTGAACAATGAAAGGCCCTGACCACCTGGTTCTCAACTTACCAGGGAAAGGTGGAGTCTTGAATTGTATAACAGAACCTTTTGTCCTACGACAAAAATGAAATCACCTAGAGGGGGGTGAATAGGTGATGGCTATATGATAATGGCAATTATGCGGAATTTTAAAAATTAACTCTAAACAATTATCACAATACAATATTTCTTGTAAATAAAAGACAATGTAAAATTGCAAGTAATAAAGAGATAGAGTTAGAGAAATTTGAGCAAACGCAAACACGCCGATATGTTTCCGAGGTTCGAGCCACGCTCTACGTCCCCGCCTTCACACTTGAAGGATTTCCACTATTGAGGATCCCACCGGATCAACAATACAAGGACAACACTTGTCCGTCTCCCGTGATGACACTTCACCACCTTGAGCACACTAGCTCGCCTTGAGGCCGATGCCTCTACAACTTCACTCAATTACAATGGAAGTGATCACACTTGACCACTTTACAAAAGAGCTCACTAAGCACAATCCTAGAACCAAATAATAGACTTAGAGTATGGGATTGTGTAGTGCAAAACTAGAGAGAAGTAGAGGAATAGGCTCCAAGAAGGTGATGGAAATTTAGGCTTTGGAGAGAAAAATCTTTTCTTTTGAAAACTTTGGAAATCTTTGAAACTTTTGTAAAATTGCACTTGATAGCTCTAAAATCATTAGTCATATCATATGAAGTGACCACCTATTTATAGGGGTCAAAAACTGCTCAATAGATTCGTTGAGACAAATCCCAAAGTCAAAAGTCAGAAAAAAATAGCTGTTGAGTCTGTCAGAATTTTTGACAGACTACCGGTCGACCGGGTCGGTCGACCGCCAACGGTCAAAAATCCGACCGTTGGGGCTCACCGTCGACCGGGTCGGTCGACTGGCAATTTCCAGAGAGCAGCAGGTTGGGGTCGGTCGAGTGTCGGTCGACCTCCGGTCGACTGATACGCACATGCACATTTGTGCATGTCGGTCGAGTGCCGGTCGACTGCCGGTCGACCGGTCACTGTGAATTTCTGAAAAATCAGAATTCACAGACCTGGACAATTTTGGATTTTGGTTTTGGGTCTTGGATAAAAGTTTTGGTCTTGAAAAATCATAGAGTATGAGCATGTGTCATACTACTATCAAGGTAAAATACTTGGTAAAAATTCTTTTGATAAAAACTTGATTTTCAATAAAATGTTTTTCCCAAAAACTAGTCTCTCTAAAAAATCGTATTTCCAAAATAGATATGTTCAACTAAACTGAGTTTGGAAATAGAAATAGAAATTATTTTGAAGCCATAAACCACTCTAGAAAATGTGTGTGTGTGATATCCCATATCTCTACTTCTACTATTTAGTTTTGACAAAATATTCTAAAATGAAATAAACAAAGTACAAATCTTGGATTCTTTAGCAAGTCTTGATCTTCTTCTTGAACTTTCTTCAACGCAAATTCCGAAGCTTCCTATGTGCTTTAGCTTGGGAATGCAAATGTTGGGCGAACTCCAAATTTGTGAGTCTTTTAGCGGAGTCGTCAAAATCTGTTTCTTGAACCTGAAATACTTTAAAACAAGATTATTAAATACATAACTAAATACGTTTTGCTATCATCAAATAACCGGGATAATGGCCTTTGGGCCAACAATCTCCCCCTTTTTGATGATGGCAAAACATATGTAGTTATCACAAGATATTTTGGTAGAGTCTTCAAATGAAGCTCCCCCTCAACATATGCATATAAAAATCATACTCAGGCATATTAATCACAATCGCTAAATCATAAATCATAAACCTCATATATCATAAATATCATATATCCATGCCCATAGAAAAATCTCACTACACAAGTCATATCATAGATAAAAGGAAATGAGTCTCAACATGACATAAATACATAACACAAACAATACATGTCCACAACACAAGAATAAAGGGTGTCCAACACAACAAAATAAGTCAAGTACATAACAAAATATCAAAAGAGTCATAAACAAATATCTCTCTCTCCAAATGTCTCTCCCCCTTTTTTGACATCATCAATAAAGGGGCATCAACACAGCATCACTCAGTGGCCTCGTCATCCTCCTCCTCGTCATCATCAGAGCCCTCGGCCATCGTCTGGTCATCACCATCATCTGAGGAGAAGAGGAATCTACCTCCTCTGTATCCACGGCATCAACTCTGGGCGCGGTGGTGGAACAGAGACGCGAGCTCTGGGAGGGAAAGGAGGACCAGCAGCAGGGAGAGACGAGCACCCGGAGTCCCATCAGGAACTATGTCCATTTTTGTGAACAAAGACTGGAACTGAACATCCACAAATCTCATGGATTCAGCCATATAGGACAAGTCGTTACGGACCTCCGCCCGAAAGCAGCATCCATAGCAGCACGAGCCTCCATATCTGCCCGAAGAGAAGCATCACGAGCAGCCATATCTGCACGAAGTGCAGAGACTTGCTCTCCGACCCAGGCCTGATGAGCCTCGATCATTGAGCGGACCTCAGAAGCAGAAGCACCCTGAAACTCAGGAACAAGAGGTGGAGCTGGAGCTGGATCAGCTGCAGGAACAGGTGGTGGTTGCACAGCTGCGTGTCGACGCAACTGAGCTTCCATCATCTTCAAGGCAGCAGTGTTGATATCAGAAGAGGGTTTTGAAGAGGCTTGACCAGAAAGATCGAAGTCTAAAGCCCTAAGCAGATGGGTAATGAGCATGCCGTAAGGCAGACTCCTACCAGCAGTACGAATCTGATCACCACTCATGTGAGAAGCGATCACTCGAGGGAAATTTATCCTAATGCCTTTAAGGAGGCAATAGATAATCAAGGGAACAGGACCTCGAGCATGGCTAAATTCACCGGATTTAGGCACGATATTATGAAAGATAATCTTAGCAAGGACCTGAGATTGGAGGGAATACTGACTCACAATCTCATTCCTCACTAGATCGGGATTGTCATCCCGGTGAGAAGAGTGGATGCGGTGAGTGAAGACTCACCCTCCGGATACTCAGGAAAATCATGTAGGTCATAAGAGTAAACATCTATTCCATCAGTGGAAAGATGAAGAATTCTAGCAAATTGACCTAGGGAAATGTTTATGTCCCTACCCATCACACGGGAAATAATCCGGTTCCCGCTAAATTCAAAATTGGCATAGAAATAGGGAACCAAAGAAGTGTAAACCTTCTCCCGGATGGAGAAAAATCCACAAGATTGTTAGCACGGAGTATGTGGGGGATATCTAGATGTTCAAAGTCTTGGATAGCCACATATCTACCCGAAATAGTATTCCTAGGGGCTAAATGTGTGTAACGATCAGAGGCAAGATCGTTACGGAACACAGGATCAGTCCTAGGGGCTTGAGATGAGGATTGGGCAATGCCCTTTCCCTTCTCAGAACGATGTCTTTTAGGAGCCATGACAAAAATCAATTTTTAGGGTTTTTATAGGTAAAGGCACGATCTAGATGATTAATCAACCTAATATGAAGACAAAAAGTGATATATCTAAGCTAGAAAGGAAGAACAAGTGAAAAATTTGAAATTTTTACCTTTGAGAAAAACTGAAACCCTAGCTTGAAAATCCAAAATTCTGAGAATCTGACGGACGGATCGGCTTGAGATTGAAGATCCGAGTTAGAAATGAGAAGATTGAAATGGGTTTTTGAAGGAATTTAAGATCAGTTGACCGGATTTGAAGATGGGATTTTTGAGAAAAGGGCTCCTGCGGTCGCTGTGAGAGGAAATGAGAGAGAGAGCCGAAAACAGTGAGGAAAAAGACCAAATATACGCCAGAATACGACTATCGGTCGACTGGGATTGAGGGACCGGTCGACCGAAAAGATACAGAGAGTTCTGCATCCAGATCGGTCGACTGGTCCTATACCAACAGTCGACCGGTAGCACAAAAAAATACAAATTTTTCTTCAGACAGAGCCGGTCGACTGGGGTTAGGGGCCGGTTGACCGGTAAGTCTGAAAATTCTGCTACCAGATTCTGACCAAAAAAAATTTTAAATAAAAATTAAAATAAAAATATGTTATATAATAACATACAGGGATATACAATTATTTTTAAATCTTCATTTAGTGATCATATCAACAGAACTTCACACAAAATGATGATTTAATTTTGTTTTACATATTTAACAAAGATATAAAGATGTTGAAGCCGAATACCCAGTGACGGGTTCTGAACTTCATCCTCTTGATTCCTCTTGAATGAGTTGAGGTGCGCAATTGCCATCTTTAAGGTATTTGCTCAACTATGAAAATTTTCAAAAAGTTTTATTTTATTTTTGAAAATAGATCTATATGTATACAAGTATATAATCACAAAATCTAAACTATACATGTAGATACACAAAAATGGACATGTGGACAAGTATGACATAAGGCATAACAATACAAGATATGAAAATTAATACAAGGCATGTACACAACATGATAGAAAGTAGTTCTATATAAGCATGTATCAATAATGAACAAAAGCAAACTAACAATTCTATACATATGTATACATGTCAACAAGAACTCAAAATTGAACATGGCATATACAATCATGTTAGAGTTGCAAGTTTATACTAATCATGTATCAATGAAGCATAAAACTAAACTAGCAATCCTACAACAATTGTATATACAAAATTAAAAATTCTTAAATGGAGATGTTACCAATTTACGGGTAGTCTCCAAAAATAGGTGCCTCCACGATAGCGATGCAAGCTAGATTTGAACTTTGAGCTTAGTTGCATCTGCCACCCGGGCACCGTCTCCCCCTAAGTCTTGGAGGAAGTAGATCCACCTGTGTCACCTACATTTGGAGGATCTTTTGGTACCCAATCTTTGAGGGTCCTTTAGGGTTAGTACCGGGGCGAACCCAAACATATTTATTCTTAACATTATTTTTAGCATAACAAAATTTTTCTAAATGGCCTTTGCGGCCACAATGAGTGCAAACATAAATTCTACCACTACTATACATGTATGCATGCTTGTGAGTGTGAGCATGTTTCCGTGCATGTGTATGTGCATGTTGTGCATGTTTCCCTTGGGGTGTTCCCTTAGGAAATTTAGAAGCTATCTTTTTCAAATCAAATGCACAATTTTTAAGTGTGGAGTCCAAAGCATCAACACGCTTTTGGATCTCAACAAAATCATTTTTATCTATTGAAACCATGGGAGTTTTTACCCTTATTTGCAAGTTTATATTTATCAAAATCATTTTTCAATTTTCCAAAAGAGCTAGATAAAACATCCTTTTCTTTAACAACTATTTCAACTTTATGTTTTAAAGCTTCATTTTCTCTTTTTAATTTCTTATTTTGAGATTGGGAAATTTCATACCTATTTTGCAATTCTTCAAAAAATTGTGCAAGTTCATCCATATTTAACTCATCCTCATCTAAAGAGTTTTCTAGAGTTACCTTTGGTGCATCCTCCCCATGTGCCATGAAACACATGTGCGCGGCGTCGACTTCCTCTTCGGATTCCGACTCCGTGTCATCCCAAGTAGCCACCATGGCCTTCTTCTTTCTTTGCCCGTTCTTGGATGTGGTCGCTTGGAGAGCGGGGCAATCGGCAATGAGGTGACCGATCTTCTTGCAATGGAAGCAAGGACCGGCTCCTCTCTTTTTCTTTCAAATCTCCCTTGAGGTTTCCCTCGCCGGAAATTGCTTTGTCTTCCCTTCTTGTAAAACATCTTGCCCACCTTCCGGATGAGCATGGCGAAGTCTTCATCGCACTCGTCCGATGAATCATCCTCGTCTTGAATTGTTGGAGCGGCTTTGAAGGCTATTGATTTCTTCTTGGGTGCCTCCCTTTCTTCTCGTACCTTCATCTCCATCTCATGTGTTTTGAGATTGCCGATGAAGCCGGAGAAGTCCATCTCCTCTTTGTCATTTAGCTCTTTGAGGGTTGTCGCCTTGACTTCCCAAGCTTTGGGAAGAGCTCGAATCACCTTCCTTATCTTTTGATCGTTGTCAATCTTGTCGCCTAAGGAAGAAAGAGCATTTGTTATTCTTGTAAAGCGAGTGAGCATGTCATCAATGCTCTCATTATCAATCATGTAAAAATTCTCATATTGAGAACGTAACAAGTCAACTTTTGCTCTCTTGACTTGTGACGTTCCCTCATGAGTCACAATAAGCATGTTCCAAACTTCATATGCCGATTTACAATTAATGATGCGTGCAAGGTCATCTTCATTAAGTGCTTGTGTTAATGCATATTGTGCCTAGCATTTGCTTCATAGTCTTTGGTGATATCCTCGGACCATGTGCTCTCATCACTAGTTGGTTCAATGAAGTCTTTGGTAATGGCCCTAGCTACCCTAACACCTAAGGATTTCAAAAACAAGTTCATCTTGACTTTCCAAATAGGAAAGTTCAAGCCATCAAATTGGGAGGGGATTTAATGCTAGAAAAGTCCATGGATGCCATGAATGCACAATATATAAGATGCACAAAATAAAATACAACAAATGAATATAGCCAAATGTATGGATCTCCCTAAGGTTGTTAGACCTAAGTTGTAGGGTTAGGCTCTGATACCAATTGAAATCACCTAGAGGGGGGTGAATAGGTGATGGCTATATGATAATGGCAATTATGCGGAATTTAAAAATTAACTCTAACAATTATCACAATACAATATTTCTTGTAAATAAAAGACAATGTAAAATTGCAAGTAATAAAAGAGATAGAGTTAGAGAAATTTGAGCAAAACGCAAACACGCCGATATGTTTCCGAGGTTCGAGCCACGCTCTACGTCCCCGCCTTCACACTTGAAGGATTTCCACTATTGAGGATCCCACCGGATCAACAATACAAGGACAACACTTGTCCGTCTCCCGTGATGACACTTCACCACCTTGAGCACACTAGCTCGCCTTGAGGCCGATGCCTCTACAAACTTCACTCAATTACAATGGAAGTGATCACACTTGACCACTTAAAAAGAGCTCACTAAGCACAATCCTAGAACCAAATAATAGACTTAGAGTATGGGATTGTGTAGTGCAAAACTAGAGAGAAGTAGAGGAATAGGCTCCAAGAAAGGTGATGGAAATTTAGGCTTTGGAGAGAAAAATCTTTTCTTTTGAAAACTTTGGAAATCTTTGAAACTTTTGTAAAATTGCACTTGATAGCTCTAAAATCATTAGTCATATCATATGAAGTGACCACCTATTTATAGGGTCAAAAACTGCTCAATAGATTCGTTGGAGACAAATCCCAAAAGTCAAAAAGTCAGAAAAAATAGCTGTTGAGTCTGTCAGAATTTTTGCAGACTACCGGTCGACCGGGTCGGTCGACCGCCAACGGTCAAAAATCCGACCGTTGGGGCTCACCGTCGACCGGGTCGGTCGACTGGCAATTTCCAGAGAGCAGCATGTTGGGGTCGGTCGAGTGTCGGTCGACCTCCGGTCGACTGATACGCACATGCACATTTGTGCATGTCGGTCGAGTGCCGGTCGACTGCCGGTCGACCGGTCACTGTGAATTTCTGAAAAATCAGAATTCACAGACCTGGACAATTTTGGATTTTGGTTTTGGGTCTTGGATAAAAAGTTTTTGTCTTAAAAAATCATAGAGTATGAGCATGTGTCATACTACTATCAAGGTAAAATACTTGGTAAAAATTCTTTTGATAAAAACTTGATTTTCAATAAAATTTTTTCCCAAAAACTAGTCTCTCTAAAAAATCGTATTTCCAAAATAGATATGTTCAACTAAAACTGAGTTTGGAAATAGAAATAGAAATTATTTTGAAGCCATAAACCACTCTAGAAAATGTGTGTGTGTGATATCCCATCTCTACTTCTACTATTTAGTTTTGACAAAATATTCTAAAATGAAAATAACAAAGTACAAATCTTGGATTCTTTAGCAAGTCTTGATCTTCTTCTTGAACTTTTCTTCAACGCAAATTCCGAAGCTTCCTATGTGCTTTAGCTTGGGAATGCAAATGTTGGGCGAACTCCAAATTTGTGAGTCTTTTAGCGGAGTCGTCAAAATCTGTTTCTTGAACCTGAAATACTTTAAACAAGATTATTAAATACATAACTAAATACGTTTTGCTATCATCAAAATAACCGGGATAATGGCCTTTGGGCCAACAAAAATTTTCTGGTGAATAGACTTATCATGAAAAAGCTTGGTTCTGTGCTTGGTGATCCGAGCATTGTCGTATACTTCGTTTCTTAACTCTTCAAGCTCGATAGCTGCAACTTCCTTAGAACACCAGCTTTATCCAAATCTAAATTCAGCTGCTTTAAAGCCCACATTGCACGGTGTTCTAACTCAACGGGCAAGTGACAAGGTTTCCCAATATAACTCGATATGGAGACATACCAAGGACAGTCTTGTAAGCGGTCCTGTATGCCCATAGGCATCAGTTTTTTGATGGACCAATCCTTACGGTTCTGTCCTACAGTTTTTCTCCAAAATGAGTTTTATCTGTCTATTTGTAACTTCAACTTGCCCATTGGTTTGAGGATGATAAGCCGTGGACAATTTATGAGTGATAGAGTATTTACGCATCAAGGCTTCAAAAGCCTTATTGCAAAAATGACTCCCATTATCGCTTATTATCGCACGGGGGGCTCCGAAGCGAGAGATGATGTGCTCTCTTAAAAACTTGATGACAACATGGTTGTCATTTGTCCGTGTTGGAATAGCTTCAGCCCATTTGGAAACATAATCTACGGCTACCAAAATGTACTGGTGACCGTAGGACAGAGGAAAGGGTCCCATAAAATCGATGCCCCAGAGGTCGAAAATTTCGACTTCCAAGATGGGTGTGAGGGGCATCATGTCTCTTTGTGTGATATGACCCGTCATTTGACACTTGTCACAAAGCTTGCAGAAATTATATGCATCCTTAAAGAGAGTGGGCCAGTAGAATCCACTCTGGAGCACTTTCTCAGCAGTTTTCCGTGGACCAAAATGTCCGCCGCAAGCTAACTTTGTGACAAAATGTCAAAATGCTCTGATGTTCATCCTCAGGAAGGCATCTACGTATGATTTGGTCAGGACAGTATTTAAATAAATACGGTTCATCCAAAAGAAGAACCGCATTTGGCGCAGAAAACGTTGTTTTTCTTGTCCTGACCAATGAGAAGGTATTTGCCTGGTAGCAAGGTAATTCACTATATCAGCATACCAGGACTCTCCACACATCTCAAAAATATGCTCGTCAGGAAAATCATCGTTAATCGGTATTCTCTCTTTAGGTGCATTCGGGATTCTTGACAAATGATCTGCTACCACGTTCTCAACGCCCTTTTTATCTTTTATCTCCAAATCAAACTCTTGCAAAAGAAGTATCCAACGAATCAGTCTTGCCTTAGCATCCTTCTTTTGCATCAAGTATTTAAGGGCGGAGTGATCAGTGAAAATTATAGTCCTGGACCCTAGCAATATTGACGGAATTTCTCCAACGCAAATACAACCGCTAAAAATTCCTTTTCAGTGGTCGTGTAATTGAGTTGGGCATCGTTTAGCGTTCTGCTAGCATAATAGATCACGTGTTGCCTATTATCAATACGCTGTTCTAAAACAGCGCCTATAGCAAAGTCAGAGGCGTCACACATAATCTCAAAAGGCTTGGTCCATCTGGTGCAGATATGATCGGTGCAGAGACAAGTCTACTTTTAAGCTCTTTCCATGACTTTCGACATTCTTCATCAAAGATAAAGGGTACATCCTTCCCTAAGAGATTTGTCAAAGGTCTTGCAATGTTGCTAAACCCTTGAATGAATCTTCTATAGAAACCAGCGTGCCCTAAGAATGATCTAATGTCCTTTAAGCATTGTGGTTCAGTGAGCTTCATTATGACTTCCACCTTAGATTTGTCCACCTCGATTCCTATTCGTGATACCTTGTGCCCAAGTACTATTCCTTGCTTGACCATGAAATGACACTTTTCCAGTTAAGTGTCAAATTTTTCTCCATGCATCGTTGTAAAACTAGCTTCAGATGGTACAAGCATTGCTCAAAAGAATCCCCATAAATTGAAAGTCATCCATGAAAATTTTCAAAAATTTCTCCACCATGTCCAAGAACAGGCTCAACATGCAACGTTGAAACGTTGCTGGAGCATTGCAAAGGCCGAAGGGCATCCTACGGTACGCAAAAGTTCCAAAGGGACAGGTGAAGGTAGTCTTATCTTGGTCCTCAAGAGCGATTGGGATTTGGTTATATCCTGAATATCCATCCAGAAACAGTAATATTCATGTCCCGCCAATCTCTCCAACATTTGATCGATGAATGGAAGTGGAAAGTGGTCCTTACGTGTGGCGGTGTTTAACTTCCTGTAATCAATACAAACTCGAATCTTCGTTGGAAGACGTGTTTGTATCAATTCTTTATTCTCATTCTCCACCACAGTAAATCCAGCTTTCTTAGCACAGCATGGACTGGACTTACCCTTGACTATCAGATATGGGATAGATAATCCCATTGTCCAATAGTTTCAAAATCTCAGATCTAACAGCTTCTTGCATAATGGGGTTAAGTCTCCGCTGTGGGTCTCTTTTCGGCTTAGCATCTTCCGTCAGAAGATTCTATGTTGAACAATGGAAGGACTAATCCCTTTGATATCAGCCATGGTCCAACCAATGGCCTCTCTATTTTCCCTTAACACAGTCAGAAAGTCCTCTTCTTGTTGCTCAGTAAGATTTGATGCAATGATTACCGGAAAGATTCCTCCTCATCCAAGTACTTGTACTTGAGATGATTGGGAAGAGCTTTAAGCTCAGAAGAAGGGACAGGATCTATAACAGGTTGCTCATGGTGCAAGGGAAGAATAGGTGTGGAATTAGTAGTCCTTTCAACAGTTGATCCAATAATCTGATCAAGAGTTAGGTCATCCGACTCCAACTCAAACTCTTCTTCAGACTCATACTCAATTTCCTCCACATGTTCACTGGTCAATCCTTCAATCAAGTTCACATCAAAAGACTCATTGCTCACATCCCTTGGCTGCTTCCCTAGATGGAAGACATTCACCTCTTTCGTCATATCTCTGAATGTCAGCCGCATTGATTCATTTCGGCAATTGATTATTGCATTTGCGGTGGCTAAGAAAGGACGTCCGAAAATGACAGGTGTTTGCGCTCTGTGATTTTGTACGGGCTGTGTTTCAAGAACAACAAAGTCCACGAGGTAAATGAATTCCCCGACCCGTATCAAAACATCTGTAATTTCCCCCTTAGGAATCTTTACAGAGCGGTCAGCCAATTGAATTGTCATCTGGGTAGAACGAAGGTTGCCTAACCCTAACTGCTGATAGACGGAAAAGGGGAGAAGATTGATGCTCGCGCCCAAGTCATGCAAAGCCCTATTTATGGTGGTCTGCCCTATGATACAAGAAATGGTAGGGCTCCCTGGATCTTTGTACTTCACAGGGATCGGACCATTGAGCAGTTCACTTAAGTTAGAAGCCAAAAGACTTTCTTAGGGACATTTGCTTTTCTCTTTTTAGTACACATTTCTTTCAAAACTTGGCGTAGGATGGGACTTGTTGAATGGCATCTAAGAGAGGGACATTGATTTATACTTGATTGAATATCTCTCTTATCTTTCCATGTGAGCATTCATCTTATGGTTTGTGAGCCTATTTGGGAATGGGACAACAGGCTTATATGTTTGCTCATCAACTTTATCTTTTCCTTTAGACTGGGACGTGGATGGTTGTGTGCTTGATGAAGGATTGTCTTGCAAGGCTGGATTGGAACAGAAGGTGGTGGCATTGGCACAGATTTGGGGAGAATGATTCGAAACCTTATTATCTACATGTTTCCCAGACCTTAGGATTTGAATGGCTTGACATTGGCTTTGGCTGGGTCCCAAGTCTTCAACTTCGTGCAGAGGAAAATGGGCTTTGGGATTTGGTACAGGTTGGCTTGGCAGCATTCCTTTTTGCCTTTCAGTAAAAGAATTAGCCAACTGCCCTATCTGGATTTGCAATTTGTTCATGTCCTGCTACTGATTGTTCATCATTGCAGCTTGGGTCTTAGATAAGGTCTATCATTTTCTCCAACCCAGAAATTTTCTTGTCTGAAGGATTGGGTGGTGGATGTTGTTGATACTGGGGTTGAAAATTTGCTTGGTATGGCACAGGATTTTGATAGATTGGAATCTGGGTGGACTCTGGTATGAATGAACATTTGGTGGGTTCTGGTGGTAAGTCGGTGGATGGGACTGAGCAGGGTATTGTTGTGGAAATGGTTGTCTCGGCTGCTCAGGTCCAGACTGACTCCAAGAGAAGTTTGGATGATTACGCCATCCAGGATTATAGGTTTTGGAGTAAGGATTGTAAGTGGGTCTGGTGTATGCGGCATTTGTACTCTCCTGAAACATTTGAGTTTGATAAATTGGACACTCCTCAAACAGATGATTCAGATCATGGCAGTAGGTACAACCCGGATTATCCACAGATGATGGGTTGACCTGATTTACAGCAGAGTTTTCCCTGGACTCTAGCAATTCAATCCTCTTCATCAACTGAGTTTATCTTAGCTTCTGCAGCTATCGAGGATCCTATAGAATGTAAACCAGTTCTGGAAGTTGTGGGTGTGGGTTTCTCAGGACATGACTCCCACTGGATTGTCTTTTCCGCTAAGGCCTCAAAAAGATCTCAACCCTGATCTTCATCCTTCTTTAAGATTCTCCTTGACACATGGTTTCAAGGAGCGTCTTAGTCTGATAATCAAGCCCATCATAGATAATCTGGCACTGCGCCATTTTTCTATACCGTGATGGGGACACAGGGCTACTAGGTCTTTGAAGCGCTCAAAATACTTCCAAAACGGTTCATTGCTTCTTGTTTGAACTGCATTATATTCTTCCTCATCAAGGCTGTCTTATGGATAGGATAAAACTTTTTAAGAAAGACCTTAACGAAATCATCCCAAGAAGAAATCGAGCTAACTGGGAGATTATAAAGCCACTTCTTAGCGATATCCTTCAGTGCAAAGGGGATGAATCTAAGTCTGACAGCATCATCAGTAAGCTGGGAAATCCTCATCATAAGGCATACTTCTTCAAACTCTCGGATGAAGAAGTATGCATCCTCAGATTCAAGGCCATGGAATCGTGGAAGTGTGTTTTATGAACTGGGGCTTCAACTCAAAATTATTTCCATTAGTGTTCGGGAGGAGAATACAAGATGGAAGTGATGTGCGGATAGGATAGAACTTGTCTTGCAACGGCACGTTGGTGGTCATGATTGTGTCGAGTGGTGGTGTATGTGGCAGTGTAAAAGTTCTTACAAGCCTAGCAGAATTCGGATCTCGATACCACTCTTGCATATAATTACACAATCAACGTGCACCAATCACACAGGTGAAAAATGAAAAATAACAATCAAGAAAAGAAAAATCAATCCAAGCTTTCTAGGTTTCCTGGACCTAGACGACTCCTAACGATAGATCGTCCACAGGAGGTTTGGTGTGGACTTTGACTATAAGCAATCGGCCAGGGAAGGGTAAAGTTGTTGGGAGGTTTTCCGTCAGAGACGTTCCTTAATTAAGTAACCAAAAACCTTCGGGCTTTCAGCCCTCAACCCCTTTCCTAGACACCGATTTTACAAAAGTCACTTTCCAACACTTTTCCTCCTTAGGATAATCTCCTAAGTGAGTCCGGATGTCCCTAGGGCCAGCGTCTAGCAATTTTTAATTAGAAGCTTAGGATTGTGAGTACGTGGGGAAAATGGTTTGTGGGCTAAGGAAGGGGTGATAAAATCCCCACCTTATCTTTTTTATGGGATTTGCCCTTAGAATCAATTAGTGCAAGTGTACGATATCAACAAACAAGGTTCACTCAAAGCGTAATTAAATCAAACAATGAGTGAGTCCTAGTCTATATGCTATGCTTACGTACCTTGTCCCACGCACTCTTCAACAGTAAAAGTAAAGAAATTGAAAGACACGTGCTTAGAGATGCAATTTCTAAACAATTTTTAACTTTGCAACAAGTTTTTTACTGTTGATTAGCAGATATCAGGTGAAGCAAACAAGATTTAAAATATAGCAGTAGCTGTATTTTGCAGAGAAGCAAGCCCTGCAGAAAAATGGTCAGTAGTGAACTCCTCTTTGCCGCAAATCTGCGGCAAAAGCCCAGAAATTGGGGCAATTTGGAGGGATCCTGGTCTCTGCTTTCGAGAGCAGAGGCCCAGGTCCGCTTATATGTTTCTGCAATGCAAGATTTCCTGTTTCTTCAACCTGTAACCTGCAACAGAGAAAGACTTCGCATTAGTTCTTCACTTTTCAACCAAAAACCGTTGCTCTCCCCGGCAACGGCGCCAAAAATTGATTGGGAAAAGAGTTGTGTAGAGTATTTAGCACAAATATGTAACAAAGAGATGAAGGTTAGAATCCACCTTGATGCTAAGTCCACTTCACAAATGTATTTAAAGATTGATTTACCCTTTCCAATCTCCGATATAGTAAATGGCTATACCGGGTCGATCTTCCGGGAGAGCTAGCGATGGAAGCGTTACGGTTTTCAAGTGAAGCAAGAAGACGAAGAATCTTCTATGTAATTACACAAGTGCAAGAAGAAAAGAAGTGGTGGTTGTGTGAATCATGAAAAAGAAACCAAAAAGAACTTGAGTGAAGTGTGTTGTAAAGAAAGAGAAACTAGTGAAGAAAGTGTTGGAAAAACTTTTAGATGATAAGATACATGGCTAGCTAACTTTACCTCATTGCTAACTTACTATACTCAATGGTGATGCTTTATTGCCTCGTATTGACTCATTGGCAATTGATATAACTTGCTTGTTTATTCAAGTTCTTACCTTCTTGAAGATGAGTGTTCTCTTGTTCTAGCTTGAAGCCTCACAATGAGTCATTGGCTCTCTTAGATAGATGTTCAATTGATGAAATCTAGAAGTGACACTCAAGATGCTAAAAAGAAGATACAACGTTCATTCAAACATTCAAGACATAACAACAACTAGTAGCTTGAAGTAGGGAAGTTGTTCTTACAAGTAGCATATGTAGGTGAACCATCTTCATGTTCCATCAAAGGCTCTTGTTCTAGACAAGGCTCTAAATGAGGCACACATGAGTCATAGGTGGTATGAACAAGCAATTGTCAAGAGAAATCAACTCTACTTTCTTGGTAAGTTATAGAAGTAATCACAATGCAAGTATAAAGATAGCATCATCCAAGGAGATAGAAGTTAGCTAGGCAAGTTCTTAGCTAGCCATGCAATAAAGATTTAGCTAGCCATTACACTACAAACAACACAACTATTCATGAAGTAAAGCAACAAACACAAGCAATAGAGATGAACTAGAATCAAAGCAAGAATTTAAAGCAAGGTAAAGTAAAGCATACTAGAGTTTGCAAAGAGATGAATGGAGCTCTTTTGATTATCCTTGCCACAAGAATGTCACTTCCTTGGTACAAGCTCTCAAACAGCACTCTCTCTCTCACTTTGTCAAGATCTCTAGGAGGAAGAAGATGATGTCTAAAAACCTAGGAGAAAGCAAAAATACAAGAATTTTCCCCTATTTTCTTCTCTCTCTTCTCTGTTTTTCGTGTGCAGCTCTGGTCCTCTATTTATAGTCATAAGTGAGAAGCTTCGAGAATCCTGGCCGTTACCACAAAATCCGGGCTCCAACGGCCTCCAAACGGCCGCAGATCCGCGGGAAATCCCGAGATTTGCGGCAAAATCTGGGCCGTTGCGCCCAGATTTTCTGTTACGATCTTGTTGTTAGTTGGTTAGCTACGTGGCCTTCTGGAATCTTCAATGGGCTCGCGGATCTCAACTGAATCCAATTTTAAATCTTGGCTCTTATGGATTTAATTACTTTAATTATTGTTAATTAAAGTAATTAATTGGCTTCTTCTCTTTTAAGTTGTGGACCTGTAAAAATAGAGAGAAAATGGGTAAGAAATCACATATTATTTACAAAATGCATAGTATGGAAGTGGTAAAATATGTAAACATGTAGAACAATCACCCCCTGCAAATTAAGTTTGCTGAGCCTTAGGAGGAGTCTTGCGGCGAGATTTTCCTTCATCATTATTGGCCTCACGGGTCTTGTAGGAGACATTGATGCAGGCCACATATGCTGTTGCAACCACTCCTGTCTGCTGACGATGAGTGCAACTCCTTCGCCGTCTCTTGGCATTTCCATTAAGTCGAAGAGTCGTTGAGAACCCCCGGCATCCGGAACTGGAAGTGCCTTAATAAAAAGGATGGAGGAGAGATTAGTCGCTATTGCCATCTTAACCGTGGTCTTGGTGTGGGTATCTGAAGAGACGTTGGGGCTGACCACGTTGTCTCCACGGGAGACTCCCAAAGCTTTGGGGGAGTTCAACTTCTCTTGGTCGAAATCGATCATAAGAGGTTCGACTGTGGATCCAAGCATCCGACGTCGGCTTGCGCCACTACTTTCTCGTTGGATGAGAACGACAAAGAATCCCCAGCGGAGTCGCCATCTTTTGTACGCGTCGGAAAGATTACAATTGCAAAACTCTTTTAATTGAATTGAAGATTACAACGGATACAATCCGATTACAAAAGAGAGGAAATCTCTTTTGATTGATTCTCCTTTTTATTTATAGCTGGGTTCTTCACGTGGCGGTGGAGAGTGAGTCTTATTCTCCGTTGACCGGCCGAACGTCAAGTTTCTCTTGTGGATCCTCTCTTTGGATCAACTAGTGGAGAGAACAGCTCCTATCAGTAATGGAATCTCAAAGAGATTTAAAGAACTTGAACTCAACAAGTTACAGAAAGATTTGAACTCTTTCTAGGCTTCAAGAGCTTCGAGACCGAACTCTGGCGAGGTAGCTCTCCTCCTCTGCCCATGGCTTCTTGGATTCCTCCATCAGGACTCTCCTCCTCAGCCCTTTTAGAAGAGGTCCCCTCCCCTGAGCCTCTTTTTCAGAGTTGTCTCCTTCCAGGTCCCCCTCTCTTCTCTAGCTATTCGTAGTTATTTATAGAGGAATTGGAGTATAACCAACCCCTTAAATCTCTCCATTATTGGAGGAGTGTAACCAACTCCTTAAATCTCTCCATAATGGAAAGTTATTTCCCATTATGTGGAGAGAAAATGGGGTGTAACTGATCAAGTTTGTGGCTGTCAGTTATAGCAGAAATGCGGGTCTCGCGCTGGACACTGACTTTACTTTAATGTTGAGACACGGAGCTCACAGGCTCGCGTCTATGTTGGAACGCGGAGCTGCTCAGGCTCGCATTTGACAAAGGATGCGAGGTCCACGTCTGGTGACTTTCGCGTCTGACAAAGGATGCGAGGTCCGCGTCTGGCGACCTCCGCGTCAGATATTGGAAAGCGACCTCCACGTCTGACAGAGGACGCGAGGTCCGCGTCTGGCATTGGAACGCGACCTCTGTGTCAGAGGATGGAACGCGGGGTCCGCGTCTAGGAGATTCGCGTCTGAGGCTTTGTCCGTAGTAATTTTTTTGATAGCCTACAATCCTCATTGATTCTTTGATCTAAGAAAACAAATCCATATAAATCCAATTTAATTAGGATATTTTTGAGATTTTCTTCTCTTTCTTCATTAATTATGACCCACACACCATAAAACATAAAAGAGTTAAATAGTATAGTTTTATTATATTTAAAATGTGAAAATATAACAATAAATATGCAATATTAGTGAGTAGTCAACGTTCTAAACACCTCCCCTATTTCAGCTGGAATAGTTACAGATGGTGGCAGATATCGCAGTATGTCAATCCCACAAAGAAGTGCAACAATCCTAACAGATATTGAAGGATCTTAAGAGCAGACCATGAATCACGAAGAAAAATCCGCTCCATCCATTACAGCACAACCGACTACTTATAGACAGTGCAAGGCTAGAAAAAGGAAGGAAAAAAGTAAAATACTACAAATCCCCCTGTAACATATAGAAAATAGTGAAGTCTTCCCCCTCTCTCTCCCCCTCCCCCCATGGTTTTTCCTATTCTGGGTTTCCATATAAAATTTGAGTCTCGTCTACTTACTATGTTGAATTTTTATATCCTGCATTTCATTAAACAGACTCCCCCTTCTGCTTGTGTGTGAGATTGATCGGTCACATATATTGCATATTTATTGTCACATTACCACATTTATTATCTAAATACATCATATTAATAAGTCTTATTTTTCTTTATAAAATGCAGGCCCATTTCTAAAGGATAGGAAGTGAAACGAGCCCAAAAGCCCATCAAATTCTGATTTAACTCAGAATTAATTTGAAACCAGGAAATCAGGGCAGATCATGAAAATCAGAGAGGTTGAAAACTGGTTAAAATGAATTTTCCTAAATCAAGTGTTGAAGCCAAAGATTAAAGGCTGTTTCGTCAAATCCTGGAGCTGAAACGGGAAAACCACAGGAGATAAAGTCAGAACACAGAACAAGAGGTGTACCCCCCTGGGTGTGGCCACCTAGCCACACCAGGCCATGAAAACGTGGCCAAAGCCGCATTTTTGTGGCTTATTAGGTTTTATTGGGGAGCGTTTGCTCCCCTTATCTTTGTACGACCTCCCCTATTTGGTTTTTGCCTATAAATACTGTATTTTTCAGAGAAAAGGGATCGAAAATTAGTTTAAGATTTTCTCTTTGTTTTTAAGGTTTAGCCTCTTTGTTAGATAGTATAGAAGTTGTATCTCTATTTTATTATTTGTAGTTCAGTTCAAATACCAGTGAGAGAGAAGAATAGAGTGATTGTAATCTGAAGAGTGAAGTGACATCAATAAAAGGATCAAGCTTTCTCTTCTTCCACTCCAATTTACGGGTATGTCTTACTTTATTTACATGTATTGTTTTTCATCTTCCATGAGTAGCTAAATTCATTTTTTGGGCTCACTATTGTTCCTCTCTTCGATTCCTCTTCTATTTGAATGATTTTGATGTAAAGACCCAATGGAATCATATGCATGCCTAAACTAAGACTTTCTTCTTTGAAAGTGTTCTTTAAGGCACATGAGGATGGGTTTGGATTTTAAACTTCTACTTCCTTTAAAACATTTCTTGAACTTATTTTTATTTCATACTTGAAATACTTGATGATTTAATATTCAATTCAAGATGGTTTCTTAAAGAAAGAGTTATTTTCAAACTATCTTATTTGCTTTGCTTAAAACTTTCTAAACTCAAGCTTAAGTTTTTGCCTATGATCAAGTTGTGGCACTAAGAATTTCAAGAGAAGAACAAATCATTGAGTAGTAAGATAGTGAGCCGAGATCTTCTTCTTATATTAAAATAACAAATCACTCATCAAGCTTTTCAAAAATCACCTTTTCCAAAGCTTCTCTAAGTTTGCAATTTTTTCTTTTAATCATTTTCCTTCTCTTCATTCTCTTTTTCAATTTATAAAAAAAAAAGAAAGACACCAACTCCATTCTTTGTTACTAACAAAAACACCGAAAAGCTTCTATCGCATTCCTCCTCATGGACACGACCCGTTAGCCCAAAGCTACACGATAATTCTTATCACTTTTATTTTATAATCAATTTTTGGCGCCGTTGCCGGGAGGGAACGGTGTATTTATTTTTTAACAAGTTTGGTGTCTTGTTTTAGGGACGTCAAGATTCAGATTTAGCACTCAAGTTTTGTAGGAGAAGACTTGCTATTCTGTGTCCCTACTCTCGCATGTAGGAAACAGAATTTTAAGAAATTGCAGCGCAAGTTTAAAAATTTATGGACTACTAAAAAACTCTTTTTTGTAGGACATATTGCTTGCAAAAATAAAGTTTTTATGTGTTATTATTTTTACTATATCTGAAATTCACGCTCCCTGTTTTTAATCCAACAGTAATATGAGTGATTGTTAATTGCTTAAAAAAATGTTTAGACTTGCATTCTAGGCATTTGTCTAATTACGTTTATTTACAATTACTGTTGAAGATAGCTGGAAACAAGGAACGTATGCATAGCATATAAGTTAGGAAACATTCTTGGTGATATTTGC